>WNGS01048686.1:0-19442 GCA_020271785.1 Procambarus virginalis | reverse complement strand
TGTCCACTCAGCTGTCTGTCAGGATGGTAGACTTAAGGCAGGTCACGTTTGTTAAGAAGGTTGGGGCATGGAGAGAGTGACTGTGACAGGCAAGAGTCTACACCAACAGCTTAAGGCAGGTCACGTTTGTTAAGAAGGTTGGGGGCATGGGAGAGTGACTGTGACAGGCAAGAGTCTACACCAACAGCTTAAGGCAGGTCACGTTGTTAAGAAGGTTGGGGCATGGGAGAGTGACTGTGACAGGCAAGAGGACACAACAAAGCCAGGACTAAAGGTTAATGTTGGGAAGGTTGTGTATCAGAGCCAGTCAACAAGACGGCGGCTGTCAAGAGTAGAGGCAGCAAAGATTATTGTAGAAACAAGACCAATCACTAGCATGATTAGAGTCCCTAACATGACAGAAGACCAATCAACAGGATTAGAGTCCCCAACATGACAGATGATCAATCAATAGGATGATTATCCCTAACATGACAGAAGATCAATCAATAGAATGATTAGAGTCCTCAAATGACAGAAGATCAATCAATAGAATGATTAGAGTCCCCAACATAACAGAAGATCAATCAATAGAATGATTAGAAAAGAGCATTGTTTGTGTCTGCAGACTTAACACTTCTTTGTGTTCCTTAATAAGTCTGTCAATAATTCAAGTGTACGGCCAGTTTCACCAGAGTAATATACATGGTTTTCGAGGAATATACATAGTTCCAGACATTGACTGTGGCAGGAGGTCAAACAGGAACCTGAACTCTAAAGTAACAGGATATAGGAGCGTTATTGGGTCCTGCAAGGGGTACCCGGAGGTCCCTGGGATAGTCTCTATCCCCAATCCCCTCTTCTATCTCCCATCGTCCCCATCTGGCCTCCAACTTCGAGCATCACTCAATTCATTACTATTTTTTTTATTAATACATGAGGTACATCTGCATTAGTGCAGCTGCCTTAGACTATATGAAGTGGAGTACAGTGTGTCAGAAAAGCTAACTACGTGATGCTAAAAAATCCCCATCACACAGGATGGTTAGTCATACAGAGGCATGTGATAAGCAGTCTGCACTGGCAGACTCCGGGTGCATTTTGAGGATATCATCAACACAAGAGTGAATAAGGCAGCAGTGGTAATAAAGGTCCCCATCTCGCAGGATGGTTAGTCATACAGGGCCATATGTTTAATAGCCTGCACTGGCAAATTTTGGGTACACTGTGAGGATATCTTCAAGAATACGAGTGAATAAAGTAATTGCAAAGCTCCAGGTACCTCATGCCAACTGGTCTGAAAGGTCTAATAACTGGGCATTCAGTGATGTATGCGGGAGATCGTGCCGTAGTTCCTGCTCACAGAGTTTGCAACTGGAGTGCTCAGGATTGGGAGATCCGTCACCTGTAGCCACCTGCCACAGTAACGGTAACCCAACCTGATCCTTGCAACCACTGTGTCGCACAGTCTAGTGGACGTTTTGTGCTGCCCATATATATAGGTTTCAGATCTGAACAAATCATAGCTTTTTATACTAGTACTTTCAGGTCGTTGGGAGTCAAAGTTCTTTCCTATCAGATCTGAATGTTTGAACCAATACAGTTTTGACAGCAGAGATGGGGATACCTAGATCTAAGTCAACTTCATCTTTGTTACACGCTAATTTGGCTGCAATGTCTGTCTCATTATGATGGGTTATATTTATGTGTGAAGGTATCCATACAAAGGAGATTCGAGACCCTTTACTCTGTGCAGCAATTAGGTCTTTTATAATTGGGAGTATGAGGTTCTGCTGTCGATCTTCCAAGAGAAGTTTTCGATTGCTTGAAGAGCAGACTTTGAATCACAAAATATTATTCCTCCTCCAATGTTTTTTAATGTACTGGTAGCAAAGTGTAATGCTGCTAGTTCTGCTTGTGTGGAGGTCAGCCAGTTGTTTAACCTGACACTGACAGTCTTTGTGCAAATATTATTTCTATAAAACCTACATGCTGCTGCAGTCCGTCCAGTAGAGGATTGGACTGAGCCGTCGGTGTAGACACAGTGCTCGTGAGATCTTAAACTCTCGATGGAGGAGGCAATTGTTTCAAGTGTGACAGCTTTGAGACGAGCAAGATTCTCATTACCTTTCTTGGTGACAGGTGTGTATGATACTTGAATGGTGGGGTACAGATAGAGAGGCATATCAGAGAATTCACGTTTGATTTAAGAAGTCTCCGTGGTGTAGTGGTAAGACACTCGCCTGGCGTTCCGCGAGCGCTTTGTCATGGGTTCGTATCCTGGCCGGGGAGGATTTACTGGGCGCAAATCCTTAACTGTAGCCTCTGTTTAACTCAACAGTAAAATGTGTACTTGGTTGTAACAACGATTCTTCGCGGCGGGGATCGTATTCCCGGGACCTGCCCGAGACGCTGCGTGTACTAGTGGCTCTACAAGAATGTAACAACTCTTGTATATATCTCAAAAAAACAAAAAAAAAACAAAAAAGTCTTGGGATTTGGCTAGTTAGCTTTCAGCAATTTTTTACCTGGTGTCACTATTTGACCTTATCCAGTCTTAATACGGCCGACTCTGATTAACCTGTATCAGTCCCACACCCCACACCATTCACTATGCAAAGTTGAATGAGACTAGCTCCAAGCATTTGGTCTCCAGCATTGGACAGACAATCTTTTTTATAGGTATAGGTAGAAGGGGTACCTGCTTCTCTTCCCCCCTTAATGTTCACCCTCCATTTCCCCTTTCACTTCCTCGTGCCCCTCTCTCTTTGGTCCCTTCCTACCCTCTCAACCTTCCCTCCTCCCCAGCACCACCTCTCACCCCCTTCTCACAGTAAATTAATTATCACGAAGCACTGAAAACCCCAATAGGAAACACTATGGGGAACCAGACACCATATAAATGGCATGCGGGTCTCTATAAATGCTAATATTTCTTAAAGTATTTCAATTTGGTTGATCCCAATCAGCCTACACATGTCATACACCCTTGACCCTTCCCCCTGTAAAGTTGGACGAGGCTAGCAGGCTAGTCGTAAAAACTTGGTTGTGGCACCATCTAAACTCTCCCAGTGGACTCAGTAGAGTTTCAGGTTAGATAACTTTTGTCCTCGCGCTGCCCAGTGGGTTAAGGCGAGCGTCTGGGGGTCACTAGGACGCTGGTTCGAATCCCCACATTTACTGCAAAGGATTTTCTCACTGATTTCTCACACCTGTGGGATTTATTTGTGTTCTGAATAATAATAATGTGTTGCAACTTATGTGACAGACCGTGAGTGTTGGTGCAACTTATGCAACACAGCGTATAGATATGAGGATAACTGTTCTGATATTATGTATGTTTCATGATGTAAACTCTGCAGACATGTTGCTTGTGACAACATAGTGTGTGTGGCAACATGGTGGGTGTGACAACATAGTGTGTGTGGCAACATAGTGTGTGTGGCAACATAGTGTGTGTGGCAACATGGTGGGTGTGACAACATGGTGTGTGTGTGACAACATGGTGTGTGTGACAACATGGTGTGTGTGACAACATGGTGTGTGTGACAACATGGTGTGTGTGACAACATGGTGTGTGTGACATGTGACAACATGGTGTGTGTGACAACATGGTGTGTGTGACAACATGGTGTGTGTGACAACATGGTGTGTGTGACAACATGGTGTGTGTGACAACATGGTGTGTGTGAGACAACATGGTGTGTGTGTGACAACATGGTGTGTGTGTGACAACATGGTGTGTGTGACAACATGGTGTGTGTGTGACAACATTGTGTGTGTGTGACAACATTGTGTGTGTGTGACAACATTGTGTGTGTGTGACAACATTGTGTGTGTGTGACAACATTGTGTGTGTGTGACAACATTGTGTGTGTGTGACAACATGGTGTGTGTGTGACAACATTGTGTGTGTGTGACAACATGTGGTGTGTGTGTGACAACATGGTGTGTGTGTGACAACATGTGTGTGTGTGACAACATGTTGTGTGTGTGTGTGACAACATTGTGTGTGTGTGACAACATGTTGTGTGTGTGTGTGACAACATGGTGTGTGTGTGTGACAACATTGTGTGTGTGTGACAACATGGTGTGTGTGTGACAACATGTTGTGTGTGTGTGTGACAACATGGTGTGTGTGTGACAACATGTTGTGTGTGTGTGTGACAACATGGTGTGTGTGTGACAACATGTTGTGTGTGTGTGTGACAACATGGTGTGTATTCACTTAGTTGTAGTTGTATTTTACGGGGGTTGAGCTTTGCTCTTTCGGCCCGCCTCTCAACTGTCAATCAACTGTTTACTAACTACACTAACTACTTTTTTTTTTTTTTTTTTTTCTCACACGCACACACACACCCCAGGAAGCAGCCCGTGACAGCTGACTAACTCCCAGGTACCTATTTACTGCTAGGTAACAGGGGCATTCAGGGTGAAAGAAACTTTGCCCATTTGTTTCTGCCGGGTGCGGGAATCGAACCCGCGCCACAGAATTACAAGTCCTGCACGCTATCCACCAGGCTACCTGGCCCCCTATGTGTGTGTGACAACATGTTGTGTGTGTGTGTGACAACATGGTGGGTGTGTGACAACATTGTGTGTGTGTGTGACAACATGTTGTGTGTGTGTGACAACATGGTGGGTGTGTGACAACATGTTGTGTGTGTGTGACAACATGGTGGGTGTGTGACAACATTGTGTGTGTGTGTGACAACATGTTGTGTGTGTGTGACAACATGTTGTGTGTGTGTGACAACATGGTGGGTGTGTGACAACATGGTGGGTGTGTGACAACATGTTGTGTGTGTGTGACAACATGTTGTGTGTGTGTGACAACATGGTGGGTGTGTGACAACATTGTGTGTGTGTGTGACAACATTGTGTGTGTGTGACAACATTGTGTGTGTGTGACAACATGGTGGGTGTGTGACAACATTGTGTGTGTGTGTGACAACATTGTGTGTGTGTGACAACATGGTGTGTGTGTGACAACATGGTGTGTGTGTGACAACATTGTGTGTGTGTGACAACATGGTGTGTGTGTGTGTGACAACATGGTGTGTGTGTGACAACATGTTGTGTGTGTGTGTGACAACATGGTGTGTGTGTGTGACAACATGTTGTGTGTGTGTGTGACAACATGGTGTGTGTGTGACAACATGTTGTGTGTGTGTGTGACAACATGGTGTGTGTGTGACAACATGGTGTGTGTGTGACAACATGGTGGGTGTGTGACAACATGGTGTGTGTGTGTGACAACATGTTGTGTGTGTGTGTGACAACATGGTGTGTGTGTGTGACAACATGGTGTGTGTGTGACAACATGGTGTGTGTGTGACAACATGGTGTGTGTGTGACAACATGTGTGTGTGACAACATGGTCGGAGCCGGTCGGCCGAGCAGGGAGCTGGTCGGCCGAGCGGACAGCACGCTGGACTTGTGATCCTGTGGTCCCGGGTTCGATCCCAGGCGCCGGCGAGAAACAATGGGCAGAGTTTCTTTCACCCTATGCCCCTGTTACCTAGCAGTAAAATAGGTACCTGGGAGTTAGTCAGCTGTCACGGGGGTGACAGCTGACTAACCTAGGCTGCTTCCTAGGGGTGGAGGCCTGGTCGAGGACCGGGCCGCGGGGACACTAAAGCCCCGAAATCATCTCAAGATAACCTCAAGATGGTGTGTGTGTGACAACATGGTGTGTGTGTGACAACATGGTGTGTGTGTGACAACATGGTGTGTGTGTGACAACATGGTGTGTGTGTGTGACAACATGGTGTGTGTGTGTGACAACATGGTGGGTGTGTGACAACATTGTGTGTGTGTGTGACAACATTGTGTGTGTGTGTGACAACATTGTGTGTGTGTGTGACAACATTGTGTGTGTGTGTGACAACATTGTGTGTGTGTGTGACAACATGGTGTGTGTGTGTGACAACATTGTGTGTGTGTGTGACAACATGGTGTGTGTGTGACAACATGGTGTGTGTGTGACAACATGGTGTGTGTGTGACAACTTCTATCCATTTTCGAGAATGTATAGAGTACAGCAGTGTGAAGATGTTGTGTTCTTGACCACAGTGGTGATAGTGATGACTTTTAAGCCACCCAGCAGGTGGCACGGGCATGAATAACCCGTAAGGTGAGAGAGGAGGACAATATCTCGGACCCTGAGTGATCTTATCACTCTTACGGGCTATTCATGCCCGTGCCACCTCTTGGCTGGCTTACTCTTCATCAATCAATCTCACAACTGAATTTCCCTGCTCCAGGAACTAGATTATCTCAGTTGAGCAATGGTTTGATTGAGTGTTGCCGCTGGAGGCGGCTAGTTTATTGTGCACCCCATACGCACCCTGTGAGCGGTAGCGCAAAAAGCATCACACAGGGCACAAAAGGTCTTTATCAGACCTCATCTTAGATTATTACATAAGCAATTTCTTCTATCATTCACACCTTATAGTTACAACGTCAGCTAGTTACAAAGAATGTTCTATTTCAAGAACTACATATTTACAGTAAGTCTATATTAATAGCGGGTCTTATCACTAATACATAATTGTTTGGCAACATGTAATATCTCCATGTTGTCAATGGAGTCAATATCTCAATATTACAACATGTTATATTGACAACAATATAAAAACATCATGGAGATATTACAGTCATAGGAGAGCTGCTGTTTATTATTAGTCTTCACAATACACTACTTGTTTCTTAATCTCATATGTCGTTTATCTACTGGAAGCGAAATGTGGATACAGTGCAAGGATTTCAGGTATTTTATCTTTGATAATAAGATAGGTTGCCATATCATACAGTGTGAGCTTAGATTTATCTCTAAATGGCTCAATTTTACTACAATCCAAGATATAGTGTTCGAGTGTGTGTCCCTGTCTTTGTCCACACACTTTACACTTTACTTCATCTAGATCCCTATACAAGCCGAACTGCCAGAGATACTTGTAGCCAAGTCTTATACGAGCTGTGACAACATCTGTTAGTCTACTGACTTTGTTACTTGCCCCATACACATGTTTTACTTCACACATTTCATTGTGATGAACAATGGACCTGCTAGTTCCAGTTTGCACTGTTCTACTTTCTTCAAATCCATCCAGGAGTTCTCGTCTAATGACACTTTTAAGGGACCTATTTGATAACTCAAGATTCCGTTCAATACTGTCTTTATTTACTGCAGCCTTAGCAAGGGCGTCAACTTTGTCATGTTCCTGCAGGCCAATGTGAGAAGGAATCCACAACATTTTTATATTTACCCTCTTGCTAAGTATTCTTATATCCTACGTCTAGCTTCCAAGACAAGCACGTTATTACTTGATTGCAAACTGTTTATTGCTCGTAGTGAGGAAAGGGAGTCAGAAATAATTAAGCTGTCTACTTCAGTGTTGTCAATAATTTCGAGTGCTACCAGTATCGCTACCAACTCGGCTTGCATTGTGGACGCCCAGTTACTAATTCGGATATTCCTTTCAATTGTGCTGCCATCGGGCTGATGAGCAATAACAGCACTTCCTGCCCTCCCTGTAGCTGTATTGAGTGATCCGTCAGTGTATATGGTCTGTGCAATGTTGTTTTCAGCTTGTATATTGTGAATGTGTTCTATGGTGCTTAATTTAGCAGCAAGCTGAGCATGAGGGTTGTTTGTGATTAGTTTCTTGGTGGGGTATGCAGGGGTCAGGATGTCAAAAGGTACTATCTGCCAGGGTGGAAGGAAGTGCTGTACTCTTTCATCTGTATATACATCGTGCAGTCCCATCATTTTAATATGAGTGGCTGTTCTTTGAATCCATTTAGACTCGCTAGTTCCATTTCGTATGTGTTCTAACAGAGCAACTGACACAATGTTGTTTTGTTATCACGCAGAAGCTTTAGTCCCATCATAAGATTAATTTCAAATATTCTATCTCTAATGCTAAGTATATTAATTCTTTCCGCATGTTGAGAACTTTGGTAGTTATAGGACAGCCAAGTATAATTCTGAGTGCTTCATTTTGCATTTTTTCAAGTCTATCAATACTTTTGCCATTTTGCAGGACCAAAGCTGGTGCATGATAGTCTATCAGAGACCTTATATACGCTAAATACATCATTCTTGCTATTCTAATATTAACACCATATTTCGGGCTGTACCCCACTACAGTTCTGAGAGCCTTGAGTCTGTCTCTACATTGTTGATGTAACTTATTGACTGCAGTTGAGGTACAAGGGACATAGACTCCAAGGTATTTGAAAGAAGAGACATAGTCTATTGGTATATTATCTATCTTGAGTTTTCGTGGTCCACTTTTGCGGTTGCCAATTTGTCTGTTAAATACCTTAGTTTTAGCAGCGTTGATTACAAGACCAAGGCTCTCACAAGCTGTATGTATACAATTTAAGACTGTTTGCATTTCGCGGTGGGTTTTAGTATGTACAAGGATGTCATCTGCATAGCTGATAGTGATGTTTGCCGGACTAGTTGGATTGATTTTAGTAAAGCATTAATTAGAACATTAAACAAGGTAGGACTGAGTACTCCTCCTTGTGGGGTGCCTAGTTGCATTACTTTAGTTTCACTCTTGTAGCCTTGGAACAGTGCAGAGGACTTCCGGTTGGTAAGATAGCCTCGTATCCATTGTAATAAATGTCCCCCTATATCCATTCTCGCTAATTCATACATAATCACTTCCCTATTAGCAATATCAAAGGCATTTTTTAAATCAAGAAATGTTGTGTACTTGTGCCTTTTATCTCCATGAACAGTGAGAAAGGTTGTGATACAGTTGTGTACACTTTTACCATGTGTGAAACCATTGATATCAGGTGACATGTGCTCTTTAACTCTATACAATAATCTATTAAGCACCATTCTCTCAAAGGTTTTGCACATGCAACTGGTCAGTGAGATGGGACGGAAAGCATCAGGTTGGCCAGGCTTTGGTACAGGTACCGTAAGACTGGTGGTCCATGATACTGGCAACTGCCCAGTGACATAACTCGCATTAAACAATTCTAATAATGGGTTACCGGGTACACGATGTAGGAGTCTTAGAATATCATAGGTGATACCGTCCTCACCAGGAGCAGTGCTACTGCCCCTGGAGAGGGCTGCATCCAATTCATAATCTGTATATGGAACATCACATTCATCATGTTGCTTGCTCAACATGAAATTTATGAGAGAATTTCTGTCTGTGGACCTCTCCTGCAATTTCTCCCTAGTGCTAGCTGGTAACATTCCAAAGCTGGAAACCTGAGCCCATTTTGCAATTAACTGATTAGCTTTCTGTTGCGGGTTTGGGTGTGAAACTTGTCTACTATTTTTACCAATAATTTTGTTTATGCCTTTCCAGGCTTTGCCCAGGGGAGTATGCAGGTTAAGTCCACTAACAAAACCCTCCCATTCATTTTGTCTCAGTTCAGTCATTCTCTCCCTTGCCGCTGCAAGCGCGGCCTGAAACAGTTTTAACATTTGAGGAGTTCTAAGGCTCTTATATGCTTTACCTGTCTGTCTAGCAATTGATTTAAGCTCTTTCAGTTTAGCATCATCATAGTACTGGTTGTGTCTGACCTGTTTCCCAGTACGTCTTTTTGTTTGGTGTGACTCACTATTTTTGATGGCCTCATAGGTTTTATTTACGAGGTCATCATAAAACTGTTGTACATTCTCAGGCTCATAATTGTTATACCAATGTTCTATGCTGTCTATAAAGAATTTTTCTTGCTCTTTCCTTACTGTTAGCCTGCGTCTACTCAGCTTAGTGCCAGGTAGGTCAACATTAGCCACGTGTATGTTAGCTGTTATGGCTAAATGGTCAGACATTAAGTCATCCATAATATCAGTCTCATGAGTTGTGTATGACAGGTTAAAGCCAATGCACCTATCTAGAATACCTCCATATATTTGCGTTGGTTGATTCTTACTGATAATTTGAACATCACCATATGCATCGAGAAGTGCCACAATCTTCTCCCGTTGGTGTTTGTGAGTTGATCCCCTAATTGTTTGTGTTTAGCATTTAAATCCCCAATTAATATTGTAGAATCAGTATGTGCAAAACTAGGTAGGTCAGTATACTGGAGGAGGCCAGTAGGTGCATAGGCATTCAAAACATTAAGTGTAGAGTTACCAACGTGTACCCGGATACCATGATATTGAAACCCCTCTCGTTGTTGGGCGGGAAGTGGCTCATGTGGCAGGTATTTTTTAACATACATGAGACACGTATTTTTTGATCTTGGATTATAACACTGATAAGTAGGCAAATTCTGCGGGGTTTTACCTGCGGGAGTTAGGGTTTCTTGGAGGCAGACAATATCTATGTCTTCAGTCATAACCTTATGATGGAGGTCTGAATACCGTTTTCTACGAGAAGCAATATTCCAACTGAGTATCTTGATGACACTGTACTTGTTTTTATGGTATGCTACATTCCTGGGCTTTGCTTAGAATATTTTTAAATAGGTTATATTTTGAATCCACATCGAAAACCCCTTTTACGTCACCTATCACCTATTTCAGAAAGTAAACTATATATTATTTATGCACATATAATGTAATGAGTGTAAATGACAGCGTTGTTGAACAGACCACCAACGGGAGGAGGCCTGGTCAAACCAGGCCCCTGGGGACGTTGATCAGCGTAACCTTGGAAAGAAAAAGTAACCGCAAGGTAAAGTAATCCTCCCCAGGGGCGATAGACTTCCAACCTTAATTGTCATCTTATGTTTAACATTACTGTTCATGTTTAAGAAATTTGCTATCATTTTGTTCCAGCATGGTTGAGGCAGTTGATAGTGGTAAGGTTTGTGATGTTGTGTACCTTGACTTTAGCAAAGCTTTTGATACAGTGCCACATGAAAGTCTGATTAAAAAGATAGAGGCTCATGGAATTGGGGGTGCTATATTAAGTTGGATTAGGGCATGGCTATTTCAAAGGAAACAATGTTAGTATCAATGGGGTTAAGTCAGAGTGGGAAAATATTGTAAGTAGAGTGCCTCGAGGCTCTGTCCTGGGACCTCTGTAATTCATAATATATATAAAGGATTTATATTCAGGTTTGAGTATTAACATTTGCAAATTTGCTGATGATACAGAAATCGGGAGAGAAATAAGCTCAGAAAAAGACTCGCTATCAATTCCAGACGATCTAAATAGGGTTTTGAAATGGTCAAAGGATTGGCAGATGCAGTTTAATGCTGACATATGTAAGGTTTTGAGGCTAGGTAATGATGATAGAGTTACAAGATATTTACTAGATGGTGTTGAGATTACGAAGTAATATTACGAAAGGGATCTGGGAGTTATGATTAGTAAGAATTTAAAACAAAAAAATCAATGCATAAATGTTCGTAATAAGGCAAATAGGACACTGGGATTTATTAATCAAAGCGTTAGCAACAAGACACCTGGTGTGGTTCTTCAGCTATATCTTTGTTTAGGTCCCATTTAGATTATGTAGTTCAGTTTTGGTCGCTGTACTATAAAATGGATATAAATTCACTAGAATGCGTCCAGCGTAGGATGACAAAGCTAATCCCCTAAATTAGAAACCTGTCGTAATGAAGAAAGATTGACAAAGCTTAAGCTACATTCCCTGGGAAGGTTGAAGAATCAGGGGTGACATGATTGTACAAGTCGATGAATAGACATAATAAAGGGGATATTAATATTATTGGGTGGGTGGATATAAATAGGAGCTGCCTCGTATGGGCCAATAGGCCTTCTGCAGTTACTTTCATTCTTATGTTCTTATGTCATTAATACTTCATCCCGGGTAATGTCTTTGCTAGGAACCCATCCTCCTGAAATTTAATTTAGTTTAAAATTCATTGTATCGGGAGACCGGAAGCCGGAGTGTATTTATACACGTTAGGCTTTTATCAAGGCCACCCACTACGTCCCCAGGAGGAATTACTGACCCCATCCAGGATGCAACTCCACAACAAACTGGCTAACTCCTGAGTACCTACTTACTGGTAGACGAGCAGATGCATTAGGTGAAAGGAAATATGTTCAACCATTTATGTCCCACCTGTAATACTCGTATCACATTAGCAACCTTCCACGACTCACTTGCACATTTCCTGACTCTTGGTTTATGATGGTGTAACGAACGTTTATGTTACGGTGTTGGGTTGATTAGATACACAGTGTTTAGTGAGTTTCATATTTATTTAGTAGTCCTGGATACAGCAGTGTCGTAGACGTTGAGACGAAGCCTAGAGCAGAGCAGAGAGCTGAGTGAGGCCGGAGCTGTGGAGCTCTATGCGGGAGAGCGTGGCAGCTCGATTGGGAATTGCGAGTGTGTGAACTCGGGGAGCTAGAGCGTTGTAGCTGGATGCGGTCGTAGTCTGCTGTCTGCTCTATGTCGAAGCTGTAGCGTCTTGGGTCGACTAGAACTGCCCAAGCCGAGTACTACATTCTTGACTGGAGATTGTACTCTCTTGCTGTTCTCCCATCGCTGGGTTATATGGTGATTACACCTCAGCTCCCTCCAACAAGGTGAGGAGAGTATTGGGAAAGGATTGTAGCTTCTGTAATTAGTTATGCTATGAAGATAATGAGATAATGGAGCGAGTATAAGATTAACTCGCTACAGGACTCCCCCTGCCAGGGAATGGAAGAAAACAATATAACAATTAGGGGGGGTACCGACCCTCCCTGTGTCAACAATAACAAACATTCCCAGCTGAGTGAAGTGTCGTCACTGACTCGAGCCATGCAACAGTTATGTAATCATATAGAGCAACTTAAACGAGCTGCCTCCCCTTGTTCTGACTTTAAGCGTCTCGCTGATAATCCATGGCTCAAATTATTGACTCAGATACATGATGACCAAAAGTCTATAATTCGAGAGCAGTCGGACCTGATAATGAAGCTACAGAGTGATGCTTTGGCCAAGCACAAGATTAACCAAGATCTGTCTGCCAGAGTCGGCCACCTCGAACATGAATTAAGCTCTCTTCAGATCTCGGTTACTAACTCTAAATCAGCAGAAACCTCTAAGAAGCAAGAAGAGATGTTACAAAAGTTAGAGAACCATTTTAACTCCCTACAACAGCAACACACTGCAACCCAAGACGAATCAGATCAACTTAAGCTCCTTGATTCTGTTATCATCTCATCACTTGATTTTCCCCATGAAACTGACAGAGAAAACTGTACTGCCATCGTGATCCAGGAATTGCGTACTAAGCTGAATTATTCAATCGAAGCAAGTGACATCAAGTCAGCTTATAGAGTGGGTACGAAATCATCTGGCACAAATAACAGGAAGATACGTGTGAAGTTAGATAGCTGCTCCCGCAAGTCTGACCTTATCACTGCTGCAGTCGGTAGGAAATCCAATGTTTATGTGAACGAATGTCTAACCAGATTCAGACAAAATCTCTTATTTAAACTACGTGGAATCTGCAAAAGATCCCCTGTTATTAAACATTGTTTTGTGTGCGATGGTAAAATAATAGCTAGGAAAACTGACTCTGGAAAAACTTGTCATAACCACTGAGGCACACCTCACTTCTTTCCTGGATGACTGTGGGATAACAGCTGAATAACCAGAACATAATTTGTAGTCTCACATACAACCAAAGTGTACTTAAGCTTGCCTTTCCTTTCCAAAGGTTTTTTAATTTTATTTTATTTTTATTTTTTGTTTGTCATCTTTGCCTGTTTTTTTTTACTCTTAATTATTTGTTCTTAGTTAATCCCCTTGTCACTAAACCTAGGGATCCTATTACCCTGTTATATTTAAAGTAACTTGGTATTTTGTTCATGTAATCATTTATTGGAATTAAGTAATAGTATAATTGTTTATATCATCTACCTCAGTATCATAGTAAAATCTTCCACATTAATATATTCTCACCCTGTTTATTTTTACACTTAGATTTATATTAGAGTAAAATTCAAGATTTACTCAGATATACATGTCATCTTTTGTTTTCTTTTTTCTTCGGAATTATCTATTTGAGCTCACTTTGTTTTCTTAGGTTCATACCAACTATAGGATTTTAATTAACCATTACTAAGCTAATTATCCTCAAGTTCATTTTACTTTATGATTATTATTTTTCTTATTATTTTTTATTTTGCATTTATATTGTCAGTCTCTACTGATTTTTTGTTTTTTATTTTATCTACTTCTGTGTCCTTCCTGGCTATCTATTGGATCTCTATTTTACTTCCAAATTGGTACTATTTTATTGTATTTGCTTTTATTCTTGTGCTTTCCTATATCATGTATCTTATATCGTGATCCCTCTGCATCTCTATGCACACTGATATTGATGCTGATCAAAATCTTCTGTCTCATATCTACACCAACCAGCACTTTGATCATCATTATTGCAAGTATTTCACAGCACACCAGGCTAAAAACAAACTCCAAAATAACACCTGTTTATCAGTTTACAACCAAAATGTTAGATCACTTGGTAAACATTTTGACGATTTAAATGGATTACTCACAGTACTAGGTACAAACTTATCGTTCATTATTTTAACAGAAACTTGGCTAAATAAAGACTATACCCAACTCTACAACTTAGCTGGTTATAAAGCCATTCATAACTGTAGGCCAAATAAAAAAGGTGGTGGCACAGCTATATATTACCGAGATACATTTATCTGCAACAGTATTATTAGTGACAGAGATGACTACTGTGAATATACTTTTGCTCAGTTTACAATTAAATCCCTTAAATCTGGTAACTAGCTCATCAAGATTGTAACTTGCTTAGCTAAATGAATTGTGGGGTTCAGTCCCTGAGCCCATTATGTGCCTCTGTAACCCTTTCCACTACCGCCCACAAGATGGGTATGGGGTGCATAATAAATGAACTAAACTAAACTAAACTATTGGAGCCATCTATAGATTTCCCAATACTAACATAGCTTCTTTCTCAGACAACCTAAGGAATCTTATTATAAACAACAATCTCAACAAAAACCACATCATTCTGGGAGGAGACTTTAATATTGACCTGGGTCAACAAAATTGCTCTCAAGTTGACTATTTCCTTAACAGCATGAACTTCTGTATGCTAATCCCTACAATCACCAAACCTACCCGAGTCACTCAAACATCAGCCACTACCTTGGATCACATATGGACAAACATAACTGCTCCCCTTGTATCTGGTATAATCTACGATAGAACAACTGACCACTATCCTAGCTTTCTCATAGCGAACATGGACATAACACCACCAAAAAAGCAAGAAACTTTCATTTAGGCTACACAGTGAATCAGCTTTAGGCAATCTTACAGATGCACTTCACAATATTAACTGGGATTCTGAATTCAATAATACCCAGGATATAAATTCATTAGCTAACCTCTTGCTCTCCAAAACTCTAAGCCTCTACAACCTTCATTGTCCCCTTCTTACCAAGCAAGTAACTGACAAAAGATTAAACAATCCATGGCTCACAAGTGGCATTCTCAACTCAATCAACAAGAAACATGAATATGAAAAGAAACTTAGGATTGGCCTAGTTTCAAAGGAAGTAGCTAAAAGGTACTCATCAATGCTTACCAGTATCATAAGAAAGGCAAAACTTGCATATTATGTGAATAGATTCAATGAAGCAAAAGGCAACATGAAAAGCACTTGGAAAACCATCTCTAGTATCCTAGGAACTAAACAACACTCACATAACCAAATAAAACTCTACAAGGATGGGGATATACCGTCAACTGATTTAGAAATGGCAAATGAATTTAATAGTTTCTTTTCATCGGTTGGTGCTAATCTTGCCAGTAAAATCCCACAGACTCAGACACATATTAACACATATCTCTCAGGCAGCTATCCAAACTCTCTACTCCTTTCACCAATCAGCCGGCAGATGTTGTGTCCATCATACACTCTCTAAAAACCAAGGCAGGGAACACCAGTGAAATTCCGTCCATTGTATACAAGAGAGCCTCCCATGCCCTTGCCCCACCCATAGCCCTACTGTTCAACAAATCTATAGAGTGTCACACCTTCCCTGATATCCTCAAAAAAGCAAGAGTAACGCCAGTCCATAAAGGAGGCAATCCGGCGGACATAAACAATTATAGACCAATATCAAATCTACCCATTCTATCAAAAATATTTGAAAAAATTATTTACAAACAGCTCTATTCCTACCTCGTAAAATTCGACATACTCAGCCCCTGCCAGTTTGGCTTCCGGTCCCAAAAGAGCACCAACGATGCAATCATTAGTCTCCTTGACGTAATCTACTCAGCCCTTGACAAAAATGAGTTTCCGATTGGACTCTTCATTGACCTAAGAAAAGCCTTTGATACTGTTAATCACAACTACCTCTTACTTAAACTCCAGCATTATGGAATCCGAGGCCTTGCCCTTGACTACATCCGATCCTATCTTAGTGACAGACACCAATATGTAACCATCAATGATACAACTTCTTCCACTCTACCAATTACCGTTGGAGTGCCACAGGGCAGTATCTTAGGACCTCTTCTATTTCTTATATATATAAACGATCTGCCTAATGTCTCTAATATTCTCAAACCTATATTGTTTGCTGACGATACTACTCTTATCTATTCAGACCTCAACCCACATACACTAAATAATGTTGTGAATAATGAATTAAAAAAGTCCACTTATGGATGTCAACTAACAAACTAACATTAAACATCGAAAAGACTTACTACATCTTATTTGGAAGCAAATCATCAAATGCAATTCAGCTACAGATAGACAACATTAACATCAGTAATAAAAATGATGGCAAGTTTCTTGGCCTATTCCTAGACAAGAGACTCAACTTCAGCACCCACATTCAACACATAACTAAGAAAGTCTCTAAGACAGTTGGTATACTCTCCAAAATCAGATATTATGTTCCTAACTCTGCTCTCCTCTCTCTCTATTATGCACTAATCTACCCCTATCTTAATTATGGTATCTGTGCATGGGGGTCTACCACTGCAAACCACCTTAAGCCCATCATCACCCAGCAAAAATCTGCTATCAGAATAATAACTAACTCTGCTTTCAGACAACACTCAGCTCCCTTGTTTAAATCCCTAAACTTGCTAAATATAACTCCCTCCACACATTCTCTTGTGTCAACTACATTTACAAAACCCTGTTCTTAAATGCAAACCATGCTCTGAAACTCTCTCTGGACAGATGTAATAGGACCCATTATCACCACACCAGAAATAAATATCTCTTTGATATCCCCAGGGTCAAACTTAATCTGTGTAAACACTCTATGCAAATTAATTAAGGGACCTAGTCTATGGAACTCACTCCCTAGTGAATTGAAAAACTGCAAAACTTTTGCCTTATTTAAAACCAAAACCAAAAAGTACTTAATTTCATCTTCTTAGTTTCCTACACTGAGCTTTATTTTTTGCTCTGTACCTAGTGTTACCCAATCTCCTAATTCTTATGTATTTAACCCAAACAATCTTATCATTGTGTTCATTGTTGTCTTCCTTTATGTGCTAGCCATTTGCTGTATTGTGCCTACCAATTTTTGTCAACTACCATTCAAGCTTTCATTGCAATCAATCTTAGCTACCAAGTGTTTTATTATACTGTACCTACAATTTTCTCTCATCTTTTTTTTCTTGCCATGTAACTGTTATCATTTCTTTTTATAATTTTGCTAGTATTTACCTACTTAAAATTTTCTTAGATTAAGGACCTGCCCGAAACGCTGCGCGTACTAGTGGCTTAACAAGATTGTAATTACCATATTATATATTCTCACATTCCCAATGTACCTTCTTGTATATGAATAAATAAATAAATAATAAGTAAATAAATAAATAAATAAATAAATAAACAAAAAATACGTGGTCGTTGTGGAACATGTAGTCCGATACCAAAAGATGCAGGCAGTGTGTGGACAAGCTCGATGTAGCAGGAGAGAAGAATGTGCATGATTGTTGCGTCCTTGGGTCGCTGGTGGAGCATTTAGATCCGGGGCGGATGGGCTCGGGCACCAGGACAATAGGAGGTAATGTAGGCACGTAGTTAGGGCAACGAGGGAATCACTGCTAGAGCTGAATTGTCCTGGAGGCGACGAAGAGTCGGAAACGCAAGCTGTAAGTCCAAGATGCTTGAGTAGGCAGAGTATCAGAATGCAGTGTACGTGTAGATGAATCTGACCAAAGAGCAGCTGTCGTGGGAGTACCTGTAGAACAAGCAGTGCCCTGGCAGCGACGGAGAGTCGGCAGGACAGGCTGTAGATCCCACATGATGTAGTTGCTGATGAAACTGTCAGATGAGTAAGTAGCACTCGCTGTGCAGCAAGCTGTAGTTGATGAAAAACCGAGACGATCGCGGTGAAAATCATAGCTGTGGCGAGGGTGTTGGCAGCGTTCTGTGCTCTCTATCACCCTCTCTATCGAGAATCATGCTTTTTAAATGTAGTCTGTTTAGGACTTTTCCTGCTCTTGCAGCCCAAGAGTTTCCATTGTTTTGGCCTAGTCCAACCACCAAGGCCTGCCGTACTGGGATTGGATCAGAAGAAATAATTATCTTACTGATAATTGTAGCTGTCCTTTGAGATATTCTTTCCTGTAGAGAGGGCAAACCCGTCTCCAGTCTAAGTGTTTCAAGCCTGGTCCACATGGGGGCTCCCAGTGCGGCTCTCATAGCATTGTTTTGGGCAACTTCAAGCTTTTTCCACTGTTGGTGTGATAGATTTGTGAGTGCAGGTGCTGCATAATCGATCACTGATCTGACTGCCTGTACATAGTATGTGCGAAGGACTTGCAGATTGGCTCCTCCAGAGAGGGAGGTTAGCGACCTGAGGATTGCCGTCCTGGCCGCAGTTCGCTCTCTCAAGTAAGTGACCTCAGCATTAAAATTCATGTGTGTGTCCAGGATTATACCTAGGTACTGATAGGTGTCCACCCATTCGATTGGTTGACCCTGTACTGTGAGTTGGATGTTGGGCTTCGCTATTTTTATGGGCATGGCTTAGACTTTGAGGGGTTGAGTTTGATCCCAATCTGTTTGCCTCTTACTGATGCAGTCTAAGCATTTGGGTGCAAGGCGCGCCGCATCCCTTCCTTTTATGATGATGACAAAGTCGTCCGCGTAGTTTAGCAGCCTGCAGTGATGTGGAAGTTTCAACCTCATTATTCTTTCCATTAAACAGTTGAAGAGAAGAGGGCTGAGAATACCTCCTTGCGGTGTACCATTTTCATGTTTTGTACCAGAGACTGTGCCATGAAGTTTTACTCTGTTCTTGTTTATGAGACAGTTTTTGGTCCAGGAGAGCAGGTTGCCTCTGACTCTTTGTCATGAGGCAGCAGAGAATAGCTGGGCGCTAGCCAGTTCAAAGGCTTTTTCGAGGTCCAGGAATATCAGCATTCCTGGTCTGTCATTCAAGTGGGCTAACAGAGTTGTAAATACATTCCACTGTGCCACCCCTTTTATAGGATACATAACATGGTGCAGTTTAGGCATTTTCCACTCA
>WNGS01048681.1:0-12530 GCA_020271785.1 Procambarus virginalis | reverse complement strand
ATGCTACGTTAGGTTAGGTACGGTTGTGTAGGGTAGGATGGAAATATGAGAAAAAATGGGCTTTGACAGTGCTATGATACACAACATTGGATATATTTGGTGGCAATTGTCTTAAATTAGGTCAAATTTAGGTGGCATAGCTTAAATTTAACCAACTTGAACTAAATCTAGGTTTGGATATGCTAGGTTAGGTTAGGTGAGGTTGTGTAGGGTAGATGGAAATAGGAGAAAAAATAGGCTTTGACAGTGCTATGATACACAACATTTGATATATTTGGTGGAAATTGTCTTAAATTAGGTAAAATTTAGGTGGGAATAGCTTAGATTTCATCAACTTTAACCAAATCTTGGTTTGGATATGCTAGGTTAGGTTAGGAAGAAAGGTTGCATGGGATAGGATGGAATAGGAGAAAATGGGCTTTGGCAGTGCTGTGATACACAACATTTGGGTATATTTGGCAGGAATTGTCTTAAATTGGTCGAATTTATGTGGGAATAGCTTAAATTTTACCAAAATGAACTAAATCTAGGTTTGGATATGCTAGGTCAGGTTAGGTGAGGTCGTGTAGGGAAGGATATATAATATCTTAGGGATAATGAACTAGCATGTTTATAAAATAGTGTAAATTTTCCTATTTGAGGTTTGAGCTATATGGCCAACTCATGTAATGTATGGACAGAGGCGACATAGGCTTGTATGTGAGGATATGGGATGCTCATATTTAGTTAGTTCAGCTTTTGATAGGTTGAATTTAGGCAAATTTGTGTAGAATAAGTATATTTTTGACAGATTTAGCTGAATTTAGGTTTTAATAGGATGCATTTTGATAAGATATAGCAAATTTGCTTAAAAATTATCATAGAAAATACTGACTTTGCCTAACCCCACCTGCCCTAACATAACTAAGGCTAGAACAAATAAGTCTGTTAGATGGTTGGCATAAATAAATTGGGGTGGTCTGATTGGAGAGGATGTAACAAGGAAGGTATTAATAAGACATTACAAACAATGGACATATGTTAGATGAATAGTTTAGCACTAATAAAGTTGAAATATTAATGGCAAATGAATGTGTTTTGTATTGTGCTCATAGGAAGTCATATGTACCATTTTTATATGTAAAATTCTGACTTTTGGGGAGTTGGTTACACTCAGCATATTATAATTAATGTCCTAAATATACCTAGAAAAATATAATGCAAATTGTGTATTGTTTGACCTAGTTGGTTGTGTTTGTATTTGTACATATATAGCACAATTAGTATACTTGTGTATTAATTGTGCAGATTATGTATTTTGCAAAAGTTGTATGATTATTGCAATTATGTATTGATTATATTTAAATAAATTGTGTATTGTTTTGTGCAAGTTGTGTATTAATTGTATATATTTTTGTATGTGTATTTGTGGAAATTGTGTATTTAATGAATATGTGCTAGTTATGTATTGTTCATATTTGTTGTGTATTGATTTATTTTTTAGCAAGTTGTGTATTAATTGTGTAAATGTCGTAATTGTATTTGTGTGTAAATCGTGTATTTGTGCTGGTTGTGTATTTTCATATTTGGGGTAGTTATGTATTGTACGTATTTGTGCTAGATATGTATTTTGTGCAAGTTGTGTACTAATTATGAAAGATGTGTAATATTTGTGAAAGTTGTGTATTAATTGCGCATGTTGTGTAATTGCATATGGACGAATTGTTTATTTTTACCTTTGTGTATTGATTGTCATTGTGCAAGTTGAGTAATTATATAGCAAGTTTGCTTTTATTAATTGTGCAAAGATGTAAAATAATTACACAAATTGTGTAATAATTGTCCATGTTTATAATAATTTTTGTGCTAATAGTGCATTTATGCAAGTTGTGTTTTAAATTTTTGAAGTGGAACTGGTGCAACTGTATTTTTTGTGTGCAAATTGTGTATTTTGTGTAAGCACTGTAATCAGAAAAAATAGACTTAATGGTGTAAGTGTATTTTGGTTTATGAGCCAATGTGTGGGTATTTTGTGAAAATTATGTTTGTGAAATTGTGTAATTTTAGTGAAAGCGCATTTTATATTTTCTAAATGTATAAGCAATTTGCTATATTTGTGCTAATACCATACTTTGTGCAAATGCCATACTCTGAGTGTACATGCAATATTGTGTAAATGGTATATTTTGTGTGTGCAACTGACATATTTGTATGTAAATGTCATATTTTGTCTATAAATATATATTTTTGTGTGATGGTATATTTTGAGTGTAAATAATATATTTTGTGCATAAATGGCATATTTGGTGTGTAAATGCCGTATTTTCTGTGTATGGCATAAATTGCATCTGATTAATGGGGAAATGGTGGCAAAAACTAGGCTGTCCTCTATGAATGTATAGGTTGTGGAATATGTGTAGGTATGTATGCTTGTATTTGCGAGTGTTGGTTTAGAAACATGTCAGCTGATTTGCGTAGCAAGACTAGGATTTTTTTTGAGGCGTAGAAATGATTAGCCTATGAATATAGTGGTTAGCATCCAGCTGAGTTGCTAGATGGATCAACTGAGGTGCGACATTTGGATAGCTATTTGATGGATGTGAGGACAGTTGACTAGCCTATGAACAATGCTACTAATCCGCTGTGTTGCCAGATGTGCGGTAACTACTTGTGGATTATAGTACGATATCTAGCTATAGGGTTTCATAATTGCTGTTGTGTATACAACTAGAATGAGAGCTATTTATTAAAACTATTTTGTAAACTATTACTTTTAGTGAGATCCCTTGGTTGTTTTAAACATAAGGTGGACATGAATATGAATGAGATTGGGTGAAAATATATAGGAGCTGCCTCGTATGGGCCAATAGGACTTCTGCAGTTGCCTTTATTCTAATGTTCATCTTACCTGCTATGCTGCCAGATGTACGATTCTGCTTAAATTGCAGTACGACATTTGGGTTGCTGTTATACTTTTGAACTTATCACTGAATAATGATTACAGTTGCGGATGATTAAAATGTATATTCTTAAACCTCTGATTAGGTTAGGTGGGGATGGTTAGTCTAGCCATTTTGAATAATAACATCAAATACAGTTCAAATGCCAATAGGACGCTAAAAGCCGCATTGGCCATCTGGTGACGTTCACACATAGTTGACCAGTCAGGTGCTGTGATACCTTGACACTTACATGCTAATGGCCAGCAATACCTTATCCCTATACCTGAGGTCGCTTTTGTGATGTCACTAAATAACATCAACTGGTCTGTAGAATGTATTTGTTTGTTATAAATAATAAGTTAGGTTAGGTTAGGATGGTTTGATCGGGTTTATGAATAACAGATAATATGAGCAATGAGCGAAAATATGAGCCATTGCAGCTGAATATCGCCTATGATGTTACAGAGTACAGTTAAGGTATTGGTAGTGATTAAGAGTTCACACTTATGTGTGAACCTCCTATAGGACCGGCATTAGCACGTTGGCTGGAAGCTCATTGGGGGCTTACAGCGCATTAGGGATGATGACGTCAGAAAAGTAGGTAACTGCAGAAGGCTTGCTTTTACTGAATGAGAATTTTGATTTGTTATATGCCACAGTAAGGTGTGGGGGAGGCATGTTTTTGATCGAATGTGAGATGTGCATATATATTTATGTACGAGCATATATTTATGTGTTATGAAGCAATAATGGATTACTACTGAAATTGCATTGAAGTCACCACGCCTGGCAGGGACTATTAGTTTATGAAGCTATATTGGACTACTACTGAAATTGCATTGAAGTCACCACGCCTGGCAGGGGTCTGTTTTCATACAAATGGATGATAGTAGGTTTTCATTTTTATTTGTCCTATGCTCAATAAGCAATCTCTGAAGAAAAGATCGACAAAGCTTAAATTACATTCTCTAGAAAGGCGAAGAAATAGATGTAACATGATAGAGCTGTGAATGAATGAACATGATAAACTGGGATATTCATAGGCTATGAAAATTATCAACACTGGACAGAACATGAAATAATGGGCATGAATTGCAATGAGTTTTAGATTTAGGAAAAAGACCTGGGTAAATACTGGATTGGTAACAGGGGTGAACTCATTTTCTTATGTCAATATGAAATCTTAGCTATAAAATGATCTTAGACAATGGGAAACAGTATGGCAATACCTTATTGAGAAAAAACGAGCATATAATGGTTAGCGCTATTGCACATTAGGCTTGACAGAAGACAGCATTTGAATCCCCCTTTGCTATAAATATTGAAAAATGGAATAAATACACTATAACAGAAAACGGACTTAAAACAGGGGAGATGAAGACGGGGTGACCATTAGCAATGCCTGTGCGGGGTCGCTGAGGCAACGAAAAATGATGGGGCCAGGAGCCGGCCTTTTAATCCACAGGTAAGTTGATGACGTCATTGACCATTAGCAATGCCCGTGCATGGGTCAGTGGGGTAACGAAAAAACATGGGGCCAGATCGTGTCCGTCAAATCTCACCGGGGCAACGAAAAAACATGGGGCCAAATCGTGTCCGTCAAATCTCACCGGGGTAACTAAAAAACATGGGGCCAGATCGTGTCCCTCAGAAAAAGCAAAACGGACACGTTCTGGCCCGGTTTACACTACTGTGGTGGAGCTACCAGGTGATGGTAGTGGTGGAGCTACCAGGTGATGGTATGGTGGAGCTACCTGTGATGGTAGCTACCAGGTGATGGTAGTGGTGTAGCTACCTGGTGATGGTAGTGGTGGAGCTGATGGTAGTGGTGCTATGGTGATGGTAGTGGTGGAGCTACCAGGTGATGGTAGTGGTGGAGCTACCAGGTGATGGTAGTGGTGGAGCTACCTGGTGATGGTAGTGGTGGAGCTACCTGGTGATGGTAGTGGTGGAGCTACCAGGTGATGGTAGTGGTGTAGCTACCTGGTGATGGTAGTGGTGTAGCTACCAGGTGATGGTAGTGGTGGAGCTACCTGGTGATGGTAGTGGTGTAGCTACCAGGTGATGGTAGTGGTGTAGCTACCAGGTGATGGTTGTGGTGGAGCTACCTGGTGATGGTAGTGGTGGAGCTACCAGGTGATGGTAGTGGTGGAGCTACCTGGTGATGGTAGTGGTGGAGCTACCTGGTGATGGTAGTGGTGGAGCTACCAGGTGATGGTAGTGGTGGAGCTACCTGGTGATGGTGGTGGTGTAGCTACCTGGTGATGGTAGTGGTGGAGCTACCTGGTGATGGTAGTGGTGGAGCTACCAGGTGATGGTAGTGGTGGAGCTACCAGGTGATGGTAGTAGTGGAGCTACCTGGTGATGGTAGTGGTGTAGCTACCAGGTGATGGTAGTGGTGTAGCTACCAGGTGATGGTTGTGATGGAGCTACCAGGTGATGGTAGTGGTGGAGCTACCTGGTGATGGTGGTGGTGTAGCTACCTGGTGATGGTAGTGGTGGAGCTACCTGGTGATGGTAGTGGTGTAGCTACCTGGTGATGGTAGTGGTGGAGCTTCCTGGTGATGGTAGAGGTGTAACTAGCTACACCTGTATGTGTACTCACCTATTTGTGCTTGCAGGATCGAGCATTGACTCTTGGATCCCGCCTATGTCACACACACACCTGTGTGTGTGTGTGTGTGTGTACTCACCTAGTTGTGCTTGCGGGGGTTGAGCTCTGGCTCTTTGGTCCCGCCTCTCAACCGTCAATCAACAGGTGTACAGTTTCCTGAGCCTAATGGGCTCTATCATATCTACACTTGAAACTGTGTATGGAGTCAGCCTCCACCACATCGCTTCCTAATGCATTCCATTTGTCAACCACTCTGACACTAAAAAAGTTCTTTCTAATATCTCTGTGGCTCATTTGGGCACTCAGCTTCCACCTGTGTCCCCTAGTGCGTGTGCCCCTTGTGTTAAACAGCCTGTCTTTATCAACCCTGTCGATTCCCCTGAGAATCTTGAATGTGGTGATCATGTCCCCCCTAACTCTTCTGTGTGTGTATCTGTGTGTGTGTGTGTGTGTGTGTGTGTGTACTCACCTCTTTGTACTCACCTATTTGTGCTTGCGGGGGTTGAGCTTTGGCTCTTTGGTCCCGCCTCTCATCTGTCAATCAACTGGTGTACAGATTCCTGAGCCTACTGGGCTCTATCATATCTACATTTGAAACTGTGTATGGAGTCAGCCTCCACCACATCACTTCCTAGTGCATTCCATTTACTAACTACTCTGACACTGAAAAAGTTCTTTCTAATGTCTCTGTGGCTCATTTGGGTACTCAGCTTCCACCTGTGTCCGCGCCCCTCCAGTGTTGAATAGTTTATCCTTGTTTACCCGGTCAATTCCCCTGAGGATTTTGTAGGTTGTGATCATGTCCCCCCTTACTCTTCTGTCTTCCAGTGTCGTAAGTTGCATTTCCCGCAGCCTTTCCTCATAACTCATGCCTTTTAGTTCTGGGACTAGTCTAGTAGCATACCTTTGGACTTTTTTCCCGCTTCGTCTTGTGCTTGACAAGGTACGGGCTCCATGCTGGGGCCGCGCACTCCAGGATTGGTCTTACATATGTGGTGTACAAGATTCTGAATGATTCCTTACACAGGTTCCTGAAAGCCGTTCTGATGTTAGCCAGCCTCGCATATGCCGCAGACGTTATTCTCTTTATGTGGGCTTCAGGAGACAGGTTTGGTGTGATATCAACTCCTAGATCTTTCTCTCTGTCTGTTTCATTAAGTACTTCATCATCTATTCTGTATCCTGTGTCTGTGTGTGTGTGTATGTGTGTGTGTGTGTGTGTGTATGTATGTGTGGTGTGGGAAAATAAATAATTAGTAAACAGTTGATTGACAGTTGAGATGCGGGCCGAAAGAGCAAAGCTCAACCACCGCAAACATAACTAGGTGAATACAACTAAGTGAATACACACACACACACACACAATTTAAATGTATAATGAACCCTATTGGACAATCGCTGGTCTAAAGAACCATATATATAAAAAGAAAGCATTGTACGAAAGGATTGCAAATGGTGAAATCAATAACAATTCAATCCAATTATGTTAAGAAATCAAAATAAATTATAGGAAAATGAAACTATGAACTTCGTATAGCAGTTCTTAAGGACAAATTCTAAAGTCACAGTTGTGAGGACGACGCAACGGCGTGGTGTTGTCTTAGCGCTCCTGGATATTGTCAACTTGTGCTCAACTCTTACAGTGATACAGTGCTTGTGTGTATCAAAGAAATGGCAGAGAAGATCTGCATAGGTGATACAGTTTTTCACTAGGCCTGAAGAACATGAGTGATGATGACAGACAAATCATACCAGGCCATTTCAGGTAGTAATGACGAAAAAAAGGGCAAAATATTCACAGACAGCTAGGTGGAAGTGAAGATAAAATAAAGAAAACGACCAAAATATTTCAGTGATCGGCGACAGGAGAATCGAGAATGATGCAAACTCTCAAACATTCTCAACAGGAAACCCTAACCAGCAGGACGCAAGAGATGTAGATAAATAGAAGTAAGCGACTGTTGTTCCCTACAACGTGCCAACTAAACATTCATCAAAAGCCAGAAGGGACAGTTCATTTGGCTGAGGAGTTTGGAAAAAATGAACGACTATTTAAGGAAGGTGTTCACTGGCCCTACAGAATCTGGAGTGTAATTTCAACAGTGATTCAGTGCAGACGCATTTGAGCGTCACTTTCATACGACAGACTCATCACTTCAGTCAGCATTTGGCCGATTGAATGAACCACCAGATGAATTGTGTGGGAACCAACGTTGATGCTCCCAATCACAAGAGTTAGAGAATCTTCAGTTCAAGTTCAGACAGTGATGGCGATTGGCGTCATGTGACCAAAGCTAACAGGAAGAACCACTCCATTATGACCTATCGAGAAAATAGGCTTCTACCGATGAGCACTCCATCACCCCAGATAAAATCCACATTGCCAGTCTTCAAGAAGCAGCATGCTGAAGGCAAGTCCTCATACGCTACTGTAGTGGACCTTTAAAAAAAAGTACCCCTAACTCAAGGTCAGATCAAAGTCAAATCTCAGAGGTTAATACATTCTGAGGCCCAAAGACGAGACAGCTGTAACGATTCTTAAAAAATTACAGGAAATTCGACGAACTTAAGCCTGAGGGCAAAATAAGGAAAATTATTTCATTCGGTCCATTATCCCTTGCACATGGTCCTAACTCACCTCGAAATGCTGAATTATGTTGTGTCAGCTGAAAGTTGCCAGGTAAAAGGCTCGAAGCAGGATACCCGACAAGTCCTCACAATAAAAGGACTGATCCCAGAGACGCTTGATCTTGACATTTGGGGCGGGTTCCAATACAGGCCCAAACCCCAGAGCCCCTCAGATGCTTTCGATGTCAGATTTGGACATCACAAGGTCGGTTTCCAACGCCCAGTGAGATGTGGAGTCTGCACACACCCCTACAACACGAAAATTTGCATTGATAAACAACAGGCAAACCAACCCATCCAAGCTAAGTGCACATATTGCTCCAGGGCACACCTCGCCTGGAACTTAAGAGGCCACGAAAGGCTTAAAAGGATTCAAACGAACCACCCCACGCCTACAGGAGCGTCGAAGCGCCAACCAAAACATACCTGTTCCCATGCCTACACAAACAGCATTGAACTTACCAAGACTGAACCAGGTAAAGGACTATACCACCATGGCCCTACACTAACGCCCATGGTGGAGGGTGTGAAGGTCTCCGTCCAGGGCAGAGGGATCGCTTGAGGCCACAAGAAATCGTTCAACATAGTCGCCTGCTCACTGCATTCATTGAGCACACTGGGGTCAATAATGGCAAGAGTGTCAAAGTTTCCACTGATAAGGTCCAAAAAGTAAACAGGCCCCAAACCTGCAACAGCAGTAAATAGTGCTCCCACACAACCAGACACCCTCTGACCAATGATTAAGGCCTTTGTCACTGAACTGGTCGAAAGTTTTCTGTCGAAACACTGTATCAAACAAACCACAGACTCGAAAGACAATTGAGCACAAGCTCAAGAAATTTGAACAAACAATATGCTCACCTTCAAGAATACAGGACAGGAGACACTCCTAAAAACAGTTAAGAGTCCAGTACTTCTGAAATCGACCTTGAGTCAATTTCAAGTACACCAAGGCCCTCAAACTCCATTTTCAACTTCCATGGCGTGTTCATCAGACTCCATGGATACCACGGTAATATCAGCAAATTCCAACAACCTAGAGGACTAAAGATCCTGCAGTGTAACGTGCAAGGGCTTCATACACAATTGCAACACTTGCAAGGCATAGCAGCAACCAAAGGAATAGACATCCTAATACTACAGGAGAACTTGCTTCGAGACTGATTAGAACCTAAAATTTCATGCAATCGAGGCTTCTTCCTTCCATGGGTCAACGGGCAATCCAGGGGATGTGCAATCTGTGTAATGTGACCTGATCTCTAAGCCTATAACAAGCCCACCCGATTGTGGAGCAGGAGCAAAGGTAATGGGAGTATCCATTGAGCTAAGGCATGAAAATCTTGAAGCATTCATTGTTTACACATCTCCGCGAGCTGAAATGGATCTGTTATTTGGACACGCGACTACATCAACACAATCATTTGTGGTAATTTAAATGCCCATCATCGATTGGCACTTTTTGTTTTTTTGTTTTTTTTTTTTGGGGGGGAGTAAAAAAAAAAATGGGCACTGGCTCGAACAACAAATGATGCCGGCACTCACATGGGTCATCTACTATACCATCTACCAGAATACCAAATCCTAAATAAGAATGAACCCACCCACATTCAAGGAGGTAGATTAGGCCTTACCTTCGTTTCAGACGCCCTAAGAGATGCAGCAACATGGTCAGTCGAGCCCACACTCACAAGCGACCACTATGTTGTTCGACAACAACTAGGTGAGTACTATGGGGTCCAAATTGATCTAGTTGGATCTACCCACCCCACCTCCATCTGAAGCTTGTAACTTTGCATAAGCAAAATGGGACCGATTTTAAAACCGTATATCAGTGTGACATAGAAACTATGAGAACATCATAGTTTCTAAATCCGAATTCATCATCCGAAAACATTAACTAACCAGAGTAAGATTTTGTTGAAGTGATTCAAGATGCAGCCAACCATTCAATCCCACTGAAAAAAAAAAAGCAGCCCAGACACCGCAAAGATCAATGGTATTATTGTGAATGTGGCAAAGAACTCATACTCAACAGAACAAGGAAGCTATATAAAAAGAAGCAAAGTGACCGCAACAGGACCTTACTTTGAGAGGTCAAGGAACATGTGCATCAAGAGACCAGGCAAATAAAAGAACAAAAGTGGCTGGAATGGTGTTCACATCTGAATGAACATACCTCTGAAAAATGTGGCTGCAAATCCACTGGGCCAAAGGAAATAAAACACCTAAAGCCCCACACCCTAAAGATATGAATCGGGAAGCCAAAGTACTGGGAACCAGGTTTGCAGAATGAGCATCCAGTAATCAGCTTCCACCTGATCTATTAACAGTGGAGACAGGATTAAAGGAAGAAAGGTGCCGCAGAATCCTTACAGTATGTGCAGAAGTCTGACACTAATGCCTCTTTCACACTGGATGAGCTCAATCGGGCTAAAAAAAAAAACTCTAAAGATACATCCTCAGGAGACGAAAAAATAACCAATAAAATTATTAGAAACTTCGGCCCAGAGGGAGACGCTGCATCATACTTAGGGTAATTTAGCCTGGACTTCTCAAACTAGACCTACAGCTTGGAATAGAGCAAACAATGCCGATCCCAAAAACTCAAAGATCTAGCTAATCCAAGACCCCTCTCTCTCTAAAGCTGTGCAGCCATGACAGCTGACAGAATGGCACCCAACTGACTAGTGAAAAAGAGCCAAACTGCTCCAGGACATGTATGCCTATGTGACGGTAACGAGTTGGAAATGGTGGTCGGCAGTCTTCCAACTAGCAGGTGTCAGTGCTGGGCCACATATAATATATAAAAAAGAAAAGGGGAAAAAAAAAAAGAACAAAAAAAAAAGGATGACTGCGTGATTGGTAATCTGTGGTAAGGTCGGAATTACGAAAGACAATAATAAAATTGGATTTAATAACAATAAAAAAAACACAAATTGAAACAAATACAAAATCTTGGCTTACTGGTAAAAATAATAAACAATATAAACATGAAAATAGATTACGTTAATGGGGAGGAGAATTGACATACAAAAGTAAGTAAAATATGAATGCTGGAATATATGCACTAACTATAAACCTCTATTTGACCACACAAGGTGAGTCACTTAGGAGTTCACAGCTTGCGAGCACACAATATTCTGGCTGGCAGAAACGCAGGGGACTCCAACAATAACTGGTGAGGTCTTGTGATTGGCGGGAGCCGGAGTGGAGTGTTGGTTGGCGGCCAATGAGGAAGCTGGATGGTCGCAAGTCGCTAGTTAGGCAGTGGAAGGTTCGGCGCGTCGACCAGGTGCTGGAGTGGGGGGGAGGGGGAGTTGCTGGTACGTGTGGCTATCATATACGTTTAGCCACTACAAAACGTATCTTGTATATTGATGAGGACAGGAGTGATTCGCAGAAATAGCAGGCTAAATCTCTGATAAGGATTATCCCTCTGAGAAGAGGGATTTGTACAGTGTTAAGTACAGTAAAAGTATTACAACTTTTAGCCCATGTTATGACCACACATACACCAATATGATCATACTGTGGCTGGTGTATGATGCATTCCAACTCTATAGATATCTAGGTGATTAGTCTAGTATCACCAATATTATTGTATCTATAATCTCATTCTGAAAATATTCTAGTGCAATTGAGTTCATAGCAGAAGCTTTATGTTGTTTATCGAGCAACTACCATTATAGGTCTATATTATGGAATGCTATATAGGACATGCTAGGTGTATTATGATGTATAATGAACATTAATAAAAATCCGAGGTATGACTAGCTGATATACTGTTATTTATCAATAACTTTTATTATTTATACTTAAGTATAAAGTAGGGCCGTTATCCCTAACTAGTTAATATAGGCCTTATAGTTATACTTAAGTATAACTAGGCCCGGTGGAACTGCTATCAACAGGAGAAGAGGCGAAGGTGGGCCTCTGACGCTTTAAAACCAGTTGCTTTGGGCAGATGGGATTCGTCAGCCTGGGAATGCAGCTCATCTAGAGGACGAAAACCCTCAATTCAAACCTTTGCTGTCTTGCGGTTAAACACTCATGGGGAAAGGCTTCAGGAGTCAACCCTGAGGAAAAATCAGAGCAGGAGTCCCTAAGGCAGTTGCAGCCGTTTACAGCTACGTTTGGCAATCCTGCGGCGACACTGGTGCCAAGCGTATCGGCGCCTGCCCTTCCCTTGGATCACATCGGTGGCGTGGAGAGGGTGCTCTGCTGCATGGGCAACAGCCGGTTCTTCATAATTACTGTGCAGGCCTGTGCCGTGGAAGGACACTCAGCATCGCCTTTGCGATGGCTCAACACAGGAAGTGGACAGTTACCGGTGATAAACCTACCACTCAACTGCGTAGAGTGAGGCG
>WNGS01048679.1:0-11084 GCA_020271785.1 Procambarus virginalis | reverse complement strand
CATACGCAAACAAACGACAGACACACATATGTCAACCCATGGTGGACAGGCCACCGAACTTTCAAACCTCCTCTCTCTCTACACCCGCATCCTCTTCCTGAATTTCATCTCCCCATCCCCCTACCTCCCCCATCCTTTCCAAGCCCTTTGGACATCAAAGCTAAAGCTACCGGTGATACAAAGATGCGAGAAACAACTACACGGCAGTGAAGAGAGAGGCAGAAAGAAATTTTGAAAATGGATTGCAGACAAATATAAAACAGAACCAGGTCTATTCTATAAATTCATAAACAACAAATTGCAGGTAAAGGATAATATTCAGAGGTTGAAAATGGGAAATAGATTCACGGAAAATGAAAATGAAATGTGTGAAACACTAAACGAAAAGTTCCAAAGTGTGTTTGTACAAAATGAAATTTTTAGGGAACCAGACACAATAAGAATGCCAGGGAACAACATAGAGCACATAGAGGTGTCTAGAGATGAAGTGCAAAAAATGCTCAAGGAGCTAAGTAAGAACAAAGCAGTTGGTCCAGATAGAGTTTCACCATGGGTTCTGAGAGAATGTGCACCCGAGCTCAGCATTCCACTTCAACTGATTTTTCAGGCATCCCTGTTTACAGGAGTTGTAGCTGATGTGTGGAATAAGGCTAACATAGTTCCAATCTACAAAAGTGGAAGCAGGGAAGACCCCCTTAACCCTCAAACCGCTAGGGGCCCAAATGGAATTCACACCCACAGGCGCAACAAAAAAATAAAAAATCCTTATAGAAGGATTAGAAATGAACACTTCTTATAGAAGTGTTCATTTTTGTTCCCTGATCACGGAAAAAATAACAAAAAAATCGTAGATGGCATATTTTAGCCGCAATAGGGTAGGGAAGTGTGGCAAAAACAGGGCGTTGGCAGAGCCTTCGCCAGACGAGGTCTACTCCGCCCGAGCTGTCAGACGGCAGTTGCAACAAATATATTATTACCTAATTATTTCAATGTCTCTGATTGATTTTTTCTTAGTTTTTTGCAGTAATATTATTTCATACAGTAAACTGTGGTATATTTATATAATAAAATGTGTGAACCGTCGCTGTACTCAAAATTATGGTGTGCATATTAGTGGTTCAATTATTATGTTCATAAAACAATAAACAAATAGTTTTGCTGTTGTTACACTATATACACAGGTTATATATAAGGATCTGCATGTTTTGTTCACCATAACGAACTACTAAGTTGGTCTTGTGAGTCAAAAAGTAACGAGGAGTGACCGCCACACACCAGCGAGCCACTCACTGCCACTCCCTCCCTCAACACCACCTCACTCACCCTCATTCTCCTCCCACAATACTGTTTTTGCATTTATTCACTATACACAGACGTTATATATACATATTTACATCTTTTGTTCACCATAACTGTACATCTAAGCTTGTATGGTGAGTAAAGGCTCAAAGATGTAGCTACTCACACAGTCAGCTGATCGGCGGCCGCCCTCAAGGCCAGACGCGCTAATATTTCTCCTCCAACAATATTGGGTGTGGTGTTATTACGCTATATACACACATTATATATAAGTATCTACCTGTTTTAATCACCATACCTGTACAAATAAGCTGGTATGGTGCCCAAAGACCATAGTGGCCATAAGTAAACAACATGCCTAGTCGTGCAGACGACGCTCCTCCCTCACCAAAATGGCGGCTCCCACCCTACTCCTCTCGCCGTTATCTCACACTATACACACGTTATATATAAGTATCTACATTTGTGTTCACCATAGCGAACCACTAAGCTGGATGGTGAGTGCAGTCAATAAATGGTGGCCACACACAGTCAGAAGACGACGCCACAACCCTCCCTCCACAGCCTTACTCCTCCCTCCATCGAGCACAGCGCTAAATATCACCACAATCCTGCTATTATCAGAATCCTGGTCAGTTTTATCACAGTCAGGTGGCTTCAGTAATACTATCACTGCTAAATAATAGCAGTATCATTTATATTATGGCATTGTAGGCGATGCCTTGGTCACAAGCTGAACAGCGGTGCTTTGAGCTCGTGCTGCGTGCGCCAGCCTTGGTGGCTTGCTCAATACTGACGCTCTAACACCGAAGAATGTTGGCCTGATTTTTTTTTCTAGGTGGCATCTGGCAACTATCAGTCGTGGCTGTACTATAGCTGCCCCTATCCCAGGGGGGCATTTAAATTATAGCGCTAGACACGAAATCATATATATATGATGTGCGCGGTTTCGGTTTTGTCACTGATATCATATATATATGATATGTGCGGTTTAAGGGTTAATTATAGACCTGTATCATTGACAAGTGTAATTGTCAAAATATTGGAAAAAATAATTAAAACTAAATGGGTAGAACACCTGGAGGAAAACGATATAATATCAGACAGACAGTATGGTTTTTGATCTGGAAGATCCTGCGTAACGAATTTACTCAGTTTTTATGATCGAGCCACAGAGATTTTACAGGAAAGAAATGGTTGGGTTGACTGCATCTATCTGGATCTAAAAAAGGCTTTCGACAGAGTTCCCCATAAGAGGTTGTTCTGGAAACTGGAACATATTGGAGGGGTGACAGGTAAGCTGCTAACATGGATGAAAAATTTCCTGACTGACAGAAAAATGAGGGCCGTAATCAGAGGCAAGGTATCGGATTGGAGGAATGTCACGAGTGGAGTACCACAAGGATCAGTTCTTGCACCGGTAATGTTCATTGTCTACATAAACGATCTACCAGTGGGAATACAGAATTACATGAACATGTTTGCTGATGATGCTAAGATAATAGGGAAGATAAGAAACCTAAATGATTGTCATGCCCTTCAAGAAGGCCTGGACAAAATAAGTATATGGAGCAACTTGGCAAATGGAATTAATGTGAATAAATGCCATGTTATGGAATGTGGAATTGGAGAACATAGACCCACACAACCTATAATTATGTGAGAAATCTTTAAAGAATTCTGACAAAGAAAGGGATCTAGGAGTGGTTCTAGATAGAAAACTGTCACCTGAGAGGACCACATTAAGAACATTGTGTGAGGAGCCTATGCTACACTTTCTAGCCTCAGAATTGCTTTTAAATACATGGATGGAGAAATACTAAAGAAATTGTTCATGACTTTTATTAGACCAAAGCTGGAATATGCAGCGGTTGTATGATGCACATCTTAAGAAGCACATCAACAAACTGGAAAAGGTACAACGACATGCCACTAAGTGGCTCCCAGAACTGAAGGACAAAAGCTACGAGGAGAGGTTAGAAGCATTAAATATGCAAAAACTAGAAGATAGAAGAAAAAGAGGCGATATAATCACTACGTTCAAAACAGTAACAGGAATCGATAAAATTGATAGGGAAGAATTCCTGAGACCCGGAACTTCAAGAACAAGAGGTCATAGATTTAAACTAACGAAACAAAGCTGCCGGAGAAATACATGAAAATTCACTTTTGTAAACAGAGTGGTAGACGGTTGGAACAAGTTAAGTGAGAAGGTGGTGGAGACCAAAACCGTCAGTAGTTTCAAAGCATTATATGACAAAGAGTGCTGGGGAGACGGGACACCACGAATGTAGCTCTCATCCTGTAACTACACTTAGGTAAATACACTGTGTGCTCCCTAGTGCTGCCCTTGTGCTTCAGGTTTCGCTTCATTAAGGTTTTTTGGGCGTTGCTCCCTTTACCCTTGCATTGCGCAGTGCCTTAACCCTTAAGTTGTGCATCGCATCATATGATGCTTTGACCGACTTGAAGTAAATTGCGCATCGCATCATATGATGCTTTGGAGTACAGTGGTACCTTGGTTTAAGAGTTTAATCCGTTCCTGGAGACAGCTCGTATTCCGAAGCTAATTTCCCCATAAGAAATAATGGGAAATGAATTAATCTGTTCCTGACTACCCCAAAAACCCCACTTCAAACTAAATTTTATACCATCTAAATAAACTTACAAAACTATGTTCAAGTTATTACTTACCTTGCTGTTGGGGTATGGAAGATGGTGAGGAGGAGGGAGGAGAAGAGGTGTTACTGTTTGGAAGGGGAGTCCCCTTCCATTATAACATCAGGCAGTGAGGACTTCACTGGTGTGCACACACTGGCACGTTTTGCCTGCATACCACTAAGACTTGCTTGTCTTACTAAGAATCTGTCTAAAGACACTTGTTTTTCCCTACATTTTAACACTTGTCTGTAGTAAGACATCACACTGTCATTTAAAAGGTCAATGCAACGGCCTGCTACAGCTTTATCTGGGTGAGTTTTTTCAACAAAACTTTGCAATTCTTCCCATACTTCACACATTTTTTTAACACTTTAGCGTTATCACGGCGCTCAAGAGCGTTACCACTTTCTATGTTGAGGTCGCACAGCGGACTCGCTCATGAGTAACGAGAAAACATATTTCTATAAACTCTCTTTGTTATGTGATCGACTTTGGGATAGTTTAAAAATGTCCGCCATGAAATTTCCGTTTTCTCTAATAGCTACATAGCCTATTTGGGATAACAGTATAGCATTGCACCATCGAGGTAAGACCATTGTATTGTTGACACGACAAGTGTAATCGACGTAGTTTTTTATTTGGTGCCGGTCTAATGCATCCTTATGTGACATTTTATACTTATGTTCTTATAGAACATTCTATTGCGAACACATTGGTACAAAAATGAAATACGTGAATTGAAAAACAGGAAAAAATTGAGGACAGTAAAAAAGAGTATACACTTTTCAGTGTTGCTACTCGATCGCCTGAAACGCCGCACTATTTTTTAGGTTAAACCTTACCACTGGCTTTCTTGGGACCCATGGCGAGATATATAATAACAACTTTTATGGTCAAATGACCAAAAATCCAACAAAACACTGAAAATCCGGCTGAAGAATTGACGTGGGATAATCATCGGGCGCGAGGCACTGGTAAACTGAGGGGTGAGAGGCGACGATCGCCGTACCACCACGTGCTAGGTCGGCCTGTACGCGTATCAACAAACTCGCCTTCAGAGGCAACCCTCGCCTTCCGAGGCACATTTTCCGAGGAAATCATGCTCGTATTCCGAAAAACTCGTATACAGGGACACACGTATTCCGAGGTACCACTGTACTACGCAAGATTTAAACGGCCCGCAGATACACGGGGTTCACCACACCTTTATCCGGGCTCTTGTAAACAGACGCCATTTTTTTTTAAATCATGGGCCAAATTCCCGGGTGTTAGGGGCCTCAGTATTGAGTGAGCTACCAAGCCTGACGCACGGAGCATGAGCTCACAGCACTGCTGTTCAGCTTGTGACCACAGCATCGCCTAAAAATGTCATAATATACTTGTTCGTGCTATTATGTAGTGATGATATTATTACAGAAGACCCCTGACAGTGATAAAACTGACCAGGGTTCTGATAATAGCAGGACTGTGGTGATATTTAGCGCTGTGCTCCATGGAGGGAGGAGTAATGCTGTGGGAAGGAGGGTGGTGGCGTTGTCTTCTGACTGTGTGTGGCCACCGTTTATTGACTGCAGTCACCATACCAGCTTAGTGGTTCGCTATGGTGAACACAAATGTAGATACTTGTATATAACGTGTGTATAGAGGGGGTATAAACAGCAATAAGAGTAGGTTGGGAGCTGCCATTTTGATGAGGGAGGTGGCATGATCTGCACGACTTATCATGTTGTTTACTAGTGACCACTATGGTCTTTGGGCACCATACCAGTTTACTTGTACAAGTAATGGTGAATAAAACAGGTAGATACTTATAAATAATGTGTGTATATAGCATAATAACACCACAAACAGTATTGCTGGAGGAGAAATATTAGTGCGTCTGGCCTTGAGGGCGGCCGCCACCAGCTGACTATGTGAGTAGCTACATCTTTGTGCCTTTACTCACCATACAAGCTTAGATGTACAGTTATGGTGAACAAAACATGTAAATACTTATATATAACATCTGTATATAAAAGCAAAAACAGTATGGTGGGTGGAGAATGGTGGCAAGTCAGGTGAGGTGAGGGAGGGAGGGAGTGGCGGCCAGTGGCGGGCTGCCACTGGCTGCCACTCCCACTATTGCCACTGCCGCTCAGCATACCAACTTAGTGGTTCGTTATGGTGAACACGAATATAGATACTTATATATAGCGTCTGTATGTAGTGAATAAAAGCAAAAACAGTATTGTGGGAGGAGAATGTGGGTGAGTCAGGTGACTTGAGGGAGGGAGGAAGTAGCAGCCAGTGGCAGGCTGCCATTGGCACTGCCACTCAGCATGCCAACTTAGTGGTTCGTTATGGTGAACACGAATGTAGATACTTATATATATATAACGTCTGTATATAGTGAATAAAAGCAAAAACAGTATGGTGGGAGGAGAATGTGGGCGAGTGAGGTGTTTAGAGTGTGAGTGGCTGGCTGGTGTGTGGCGGTCACTCCTCGTTACTTTTTGACTCATAATAGCAACTTAGTGGTTCTTTATGGTGAACAAAACATGCAGATACTTATATATAACCTGTGTATATAGTGTAATAACCGACAAGGTATTTGTTCACTGTTTGATGAACATAATTGAATCAACAATATGCACACCATATTTTTGAGTACAGCGATGATTCACTCATTTTATTATATAAATATATCACACTACACACTATTGAGTAATATTACAGAAAAAAAACTACGAAAAATCAATCAGAGACATTGAAATAATTAGGTAATTATCTCTTTGTGGCAACTCCGGCCTGACAGCTGGCGAGCAACAGACTGTCTGGGACGCATACTGAGTCAGCGCTTGTTTTTTGCCAGACTTTCCCGCCCTATAGCGGGCAATATATGCCACTTACGATTTTTTTATTATTTTTCCCATGATCAGTGAACAAAAATTAACAGGTTTAGAAGAAATAATATATATTTTTTTTTTTTGGTACGTGCCTGTGAGTGACACATGCTAAATAGCCAGGCGCCATACAAGGGTTAAGGTACTCAATTGGTGGTGTATGTATACCTACGATATACCTATGAGCACCTTATGATGCTCATAGGTACAGTATGTTATAAGATTAAAAAAATCCGGCGCGGTCACTTGGGTACGAGATGGAGGTTCGAGGTCTCCAGTGAGTGTCCGCCATCCTGAAAAAACTTCCCAGTATGCCTTACAGATGTGGATAGGCTTAATTTGAAGGTAGCAACCATGTTGGTCACATCCACATCCAGCTCCCAGTCATCAGTTGACCTCGTTGTTGAGAAAACACTCAGATGATGAAATACAGGTCATTTTGTTTGAAGATGACAGCGCCAGTGATAGTGATGACCCAAATCCAGAAAAGAACCTAACACAGATGTCGGATATGAGTGATACACTGATGTGGACTGTATAGTGTGTGTGTGTGTGTGTGTACAGTACATAGCTCTCGCCAGCCCTGCCATGTCGCCATGGTTAAGTGGACCAAGATTTATTGATCCACTGGATTTTACCATCACCACCTGTGCCATCTGACCTGACCATAGAAGTGTTAACACTTTCGCGTTCCACTGACTGAAAAGTTCGTCACTCATTTTTCTACTGAATAGGTTCCAACGACGCATATATGCGTCGCTTGATATAAAAATTTGTAAAAAAAAAAGTTACTATCCGATCTTCATTTTTTTTTAAATGAGCGCCATTGTTTTCCCACAATCCTCCATAGGCCGCATGGCATTCTGGGTCACGCCATGCGGTCGGCCTAGTCCTTTGTGGCGTGACCGCGTGACCGGATCACCGCGCTCCCGCGTCCAGAACCTGTGCACCTCTCTCGCCCGTTTAGGCGTCTTTCTTCGTTCCCGTGTCTTGCAAACCCATTACTACTTGAAAACATGGATCGTGGTAAAGGACAGAGCACTTCTACGCCCAAGAAAGATAGAAAAACCACCAAAGAGGATAAGTTGAGTGAGCTGTACCAAGCGTTCAGGAATGTGAAGCTTACCCCCAGTAAATTTCCTGATTTGTTGGATCGCTTGTCAGATGTGGAGGCAGATGTTGAAGGGGAAGAACGTGAGAGTGATTATAGTAGTGATAATGAGGGGACAGTGACGTCTGATGAGTTTGATGACTCTTCGACTGAGGAGAGTAGCGAGGGGAGTGAGGATGAGGCGCCGGATGAGGGCCGCCCCAAGCCACCCATGAGGAGATGTGCAGGACGTCTTCAACAGCCTAATCCCGATGATGCCTGGTCTACTGACAATACACCACCAATTGTAGACAGTTTCACTGCCACACCAGGCCTAACTGTCCCAGTGCCAATCACCGCCCTGCAATTTATAGAATTATTTTTGACTTGTGCCCTCATTCAATTTCTCACAGTGGAAACAAACAGGTATGCCAGACAATTTATTCAGAATGCTTCCAGGCGCACCATGAGGTTGTGGAAAGAGGTATCAGTGAAGGAAATGGCCAGGTATTTGGGTTTGTCAATGTTGATGGGTATTGCACGACTCCCGACAATGAGAATGTACTGGCAAACAACCCGGTTGTGGCATATGAGGACCTTCAATATTTTCATGACTGCAAAACGATATCAACATATTGGCCAGTTTTTTCATACTTATAACCAGCTTGCAATTCCCCCAAACAACAAGAACCGCATGATAAAACTGAGCACCATCATTATTATTTTACCAACAAATTTGGCACATACTACGTTCCCAAAAATCACTCAGTTTGGATGAAGGTACAATGTCGTGGCGTGGTCGTTTATCCTTCAAGGTTTACAACCCAAATAAACCTGATAAGTATGGGGTAAAGTTGTACATGCTTGCTGAGGCAGGGAGTGGCTATATTATTGATTTCGAGGTGTATTCTGGAGTTGGCAAGACAACAGTGGAGACAGTGATGGGCCTTATGCGACCCTTACTGAACAAGGGCTATCATCTTTACATGGACAATTACTATAACTCTGTCCATCTCACTGAATTGCTAAGGGAAAATGGTGTGTACACTTGTGGAACACTGAGATTGCAGCGTGGCGCCCCAAAAGATCTGCAACAACTTGCAAAAATTAAATTCGCTGTTGATGAAACTATTTTCAGGCGCAAGGACAACACTTTCATTATCCTATGGAAAGACAAAAGAGTGGTGTCATTGATCACAAACTGTCATAATGCTGACACACAAGAAGTACAAAGAAGGAAGAGAGTGAAGAAACGTGACGGATCACCAACAGTTCAGATTGTAACAGTGAACAAACCAACAGCCATTTGCGACTACAACACCAACATGAAAGGTGTTGATCACTTCGACCAAATGATCAAATATTACAAGTTCGCCAGGAAATCACATAAGTGGACTAAGAAGATCACTTTGTATTCATCATTGTGAAGTTATTACTTCTTCATACTTTGCTGTGGGTACTTCTATATATATTCCGGTTCTTAGTGTTCAGATTGGTATGTCTACATAGTGCATCTTATTGCGAGTATTTTGATACCAAAATGAACAATGTAGCACAAAAACTTCCATTGGAAATATATTTTTGTTTGGCGGGTGTATTGGGTGTAGCGGGTGTGGAAATGGGTGTATGGGCGGGTGAGGCATCGACGCGTTTGGGGGTGTTTGGGGGTGAGGCACGCCCATGTGACTCACTTTTATGGATATGTCTGTGTAGGAAATTTTATTGCGATGACAGTGATACCAAACAAAACCATATGCAACAAGTTTGGACTTGATAAACACAATGAGAGTAGAAACATATCGGGAGAGTTTAGCAGAGTTTAGCGTTAACGCCAAACAAAGGGCGCAGTTCTTTGTTGGTGGTGGCGTAATGTTAGCTTTGATGAAATGTTATGCATATGCTCTTATAGAACATTTCATTAGCTACACAGTGATACAAAAATAAAACACGTACATCGAAAATGAGGGTCACAAACATGTGCAGAGTATAAACTTTTCAGTTGTGATTGTAGCTGGGCGCGCTGGAGCGTGTAACCCTCAGCCAACTTCCCACATTCCTGCGTGCGGGGCGACACCATTATTTATTGTTCCTATTCATATGTCCGTGTAGGGAATTTTATTGCGGTCACAATGATACCAAAATAAACCACGAATAACAATTAGGGGGTTGGCAAACATAAAAACATCGTAAACATTGATGCCCGGTTTGACGCTCACGGCTAACGAACGCCACATTTTCTTATTCGGTGTGGTTCTCATGTTGTATTTGTTGACAATTTATGTATATATTACTCTAGAGCATTCTCTCGCGAACACAATGATACCAAATTTAAATACATACCGCGAAAATTAAGCTCACCACCCTGAAAGATTATAAAAATTTTTTGCTGACGCGCCGTAGGCGCACACGTCGGGATCACTTGGGGGGTATGGAGGGCCTATTTACGGGGAACGCGAAAGTGTTAAATTAAGTGTTAATTTAGATGATGAATAGTTTTCTGGGTTCAGTGAGATAGGTTCTCACCTATCTCACTGTATGCTTGTATCTCACCTAGGTTCAGATACAAGCAGGCATTGATGAATTGAGTGTAAGCAGCTATAGTGGTGGATTACTAAACAACGGATTTGTTGATCCTTCAGTCAAAATCCAGCTGAATAGTGTCAACATGTCACACAGGCCTGAGAGACAAAGACGACAGGAGCCTCTCCACTTCAGTGAGTTCAGTGGTACGGGCCCTATACTATGTAGAAGTTCAACCCTAGTCCATGTTTAGGGATGCGAGACATTGCAGAAAACGTTGGTCAATTTGAACGCTGGTTCCATCTGCACCTCCTCTTCCTTCCCCTGTGGCTTTTGAGTTCACATCTTCTGATCCTCTAGACTAGGGAGTGTTTCCACAAATTTTATTTCTTCTAGCTTTGTATAATAAACTCTGCTTAAGATTTTCTTGTTTGAAGTTTTTAATATTCCGACTATGGATGATTTTGCATGATGATGGTCCTGTGTCATGTGGTCTCACATGAGTCTGGGGATTTATTTGGGTCGCAGATGCCTCAGCCCAGTTTAAGAGCTAATATATCCCCTTGGCTTTCTGTAAATACCCACAACTTACGTAAATTGCATCCCCCATATTTTTTCGAAGTAATTTGGGA
>WNGS01048672.1:0-10870 GCA_020271785.1 Procambarus virginalis | reverse complement strand
GCTGTGTTGGACAGTGGCGGTTAGTGGCGGCGGACGGACAGTGGCGGCAGGTGGCGGATAGTGGCGGCGGACGGACAGTGCGGCGGGCGGACAGTGGCGGCGGACGGACAGTGGCGGACAGTGGCGGCGGACGGACAGTGGGCGGCGGTGGCGGACAGTGGCGGCGGTGGCGGACAGTGGCGGCGGACGGACAGTGGCGGCCGGTGGCGGGACAGTGGCGGACAGTGGCGGTGGCGGGGGACGGACAGTGACGGATAGTGGGCGGCGGACGGACATTGGCGGCGGTGGCGGATAGTGGCGGCGGGCGGCGGTGGCGGCGGACGGACAGTGGAGGCGGGCGGACAGTGGCGGCGGGCGGCGGTGGCGGCGGACGGACAGTGGCGGCGGGGTGGTGGCGGAGGGAAGACAATGGCGGCGGGTGGCGGCGGACGGACAGTGGCGGCGGGCGGCGGGTGGCGGCGGGCGGACAGTGGAGCGGACGGTGGCGGATAGTGACGGCGGGCGGACAGTGGCGGCGGGCGGACAGTGGTGGCGGTGGCGGACAGTGCGGCGGGCGGACAGTGGCGGCTGTGGCGGGTGGTGGTAGGCGGTGGCAAACTGGTGGTGGTGGCTGTGGCGGCTGGTGGTGGCGGCTGGTGGTGGCGGCTGGTGGCGGCTAGTGGCGGGCGGTGGCGGTGGCAGCTGATGGCGGCTGGTGGTGCGGTGGGCGGTGACAGCTGATGGCGGCTGGTGGTGGCGGTGATGGCGGCTGGTGGTGGCGGTGATGGCGGCTGGTGGTGGCGGTGATGGCGGTGATGGCGGCTGGTGGCGGCTGGTGGCGGGCGGTGGCGGTGACAGCTGATGGCGGCTGGTGGTGGCGGTTGATGGCGTCTGGTGTGGTGGCGGTGGCGGCTGGAGGCGGTGGCAGCTGGTGGCGGCTGGTTGGAGGCGGTGATGGCGGCTGGTGGCAGCGGTGACGGTGGCAGCTGGTGGCGGTTGGTGGTGGCGGTGATGGCGGCTTGGGTGGTTGCGGTGATGGCGGCTGATGGTGGCGGTGATGGCGGCTGGTGGTGGCGGTGGCGGCTGGAGGCGGTGGCAGCTGGTGGCGGCTGGTGGCGGCTGTGGTGGCGGTGATGGCGGCTGGTGGTGGCGGGTGGCGGCTTGTGGCGGTGATGGAGGCTGGTGGCGGCTGGTGGCTGGCGGTGGGCGGCTGGTGGTGGCGGCGGTGGTGAGTGGTGGAGGTGGCGGCGGTGATGGGTGGTGGTGGCGGTGGTGATGGGTGGTGGTGGATGGCGGTCGGTGGCGGCTGGTGGCGGGCGGTGGCAGGTGGTGGCGGCTGGTGGTGGCGGGCGGTGGCAGCTGATGGGCGGCTGGTGGTGGCGGTGAGGCGGCTGGTGGCCAGTTGGTGGTGGCGGCTGGTGGTGGCGGTGGCTGCTGGTGGGCAGTTGGTGGTGGCGGCTGGTGGTGGGCGGTGGGCGGCTGGTGGTGGCGGCGGTGGTGGGTGGGTGGCGGGCGGGTGGCGGCTGGTGGTGGCGGCTGGTGGCAGTTTGGTGGTGGCGGCTGGTGGTGGCGGTGAGTGGCGGCTGTAGCAGCCAGCTGGGACCCTCCACCACTGGAGGCCGCCTGGACTAGACTAAAGATCTCTGGTCTCTCTCACCACCAGCCCAGAGTTGTCAGCTCGCCCTCTCAAAATGTTTCCTTCAAAGATTGTATATTATCTTTGAACAACAAGTTTGATTATCAAGGAAATAATGCATATATTATTGTCACATTAATACTGTGCAATATCTTATTACATTCCTGCTAAATAATTATAAGTTGAAACAGGACAAAAAATCCAACATATATATAAAAACCAACATTTGAGATCACGAGGCCTAGGCCTATCTGTGACCACACATCCTGCCTCCCTGGCCAGCAGGTGCCCTGTCACACCCTCACTCTTACTCACTCTTACTCTCTTACTCTTACTCTCACTCTTACTCTCATCACTCTTACTCTCAATTACTCTTACTCTCATTCTTACTCTTACTCTCAATAACTCTTACTCTCACTCTTACTCCCAATCACTCTTACTCTCAATCACTCTCACTCTCAATCACTCTTACTCTCAATCACTCTTACTCTCAATCACTCCTACTCTCATTCTTACTCTTACTCACTCTTACTCTTACTCCAGTCTTACTCTTACTCCACTCTTACTCTCAATCACTCTTGCTCTCACTCCTACCCCAATCACTCTTACTCTCAATCACTCTTGCTCTCACTCCTACTCCCAATCATTCTTACTCTCAATCACTCCTACTCAATCATTCTTACTCTCACTCTCAATCACTCTTACTCTTACTCTCAATCAATCTTACTCTCACTCGCTCTTACTCTGTCATTCTTACTCACCTCTCAGTCACTCTTACTTTTACTCACTCTCACTCTTACTCATTCCTACGGTCGGGGTTGACGGTGTTCTCATTAGAGAAGGGTTAAAGCAACAGTAGACTGGATCTCCTTTCCAGTTGGTTTCTCCAACAATAACCCTTACTCACCGCCGTTCGGCGGGTCTTCCCTCAATCCTCTAGGCTCCACTGCTGGCCTCGGAGAGTAACCCCATTCGGTCTCACAACCGGCCCTAGATTTATACGATTGAGTGGGAGCACAGGTCGTTCCCTGCAATCTGTGGCCCGCACCCCGACACCGAACTCTTACACAGCCTTCAAGGTCGCCAACTGGTTTTTTTAGGTGGTCCAGTAACACTGCTGGTGGTCAGGTGTAATTGTGGCAAGAGCAAATTCCAGATATAGGTACCAGGCAAGGTCACTCTACTTTATATCAGTACACGGTCACAAGATAAATGGAGGGGGATGAATATCAAACACCAAAGAGTTTTGGTATTTTACTTAAAAGACAACGAGAAATATATATGCATCAATGTATCGGAATAATATATGACAATTGCTCCATTCATAGCATAATATTCTAGAGCGCACCGATATGGTAACATCGGCACGTGTCACCTGTCAGAATGTCAGCTGACCGGAACCCTCGCGATCGTGGGAACACACTAGTACTTGTTTTCTAATTGTCACGATCCCCGTTTATTTAACTTTTTCCAAAACACTATTCAACGTTCACATGGTTTACTTATGATTTCACTGGCCTCACGATCAACATCTTATTCACAATACTCTCACAGTGACTTTTCACCGTACCAAAAGATTACTCTATTCTTAATAATATTTACTGTGAATGCACTCACTTGATCACTGAACTTTTCTTTATATTTATACTTCCTCTCACAGAGATATCACTGGCAATCACTTCACGTATATTATATTATTCAGTACACAGTCATGTCATATATAAATCAGTAATCAAATTTCCGGCATATATATATATATACATCATGAAGACCAATACACAGGCATTTATATTAATAAATTATAGAGATCAATACACAGGCATTTATATCGATAGATTATAGAGATCAACACACGGGCATTTATATCGATAGAATATAGTGATCAACACACGGGCACTTATATCAATAGATTATAGAGATCAATCCACAGGCATTTATATCAATAGATTATAGAGATCAATCCACAGGCATTTATATCAATAGATTATAAAGATCAATACACCAATATCTGGTTTACTACCAATATATATATAATAATAATACTCACTGTATATTAATAATAGTCACAGTAAATTCTCTGATGAATCTTGGTGCTTGCACACACCCACACATAGATATATATGTAAACTGATACTGTGAGCGCCCCACACATAGATATATATGTAAACTGATACTGTGAGCGCTCTGGGTAGCCTCACCACATACTGTGCTCTCTGTGACTTAAACTCAAGTGAGACTTGCTCACGACATATAAAATATTCTGACAAGAATATATTAGCTAACTAAAGGGGAAATGGGAGGGTAACTGTAAACACCTACTTCACCTATCCTAGGATGACAGTTGGGTTGTAGCTCCTGGTCCAGGCTCTCGCCTCGTTCACCATCCAGAAACACAAGCCCCACACCTTAGGATGTCGCGTCTCGCCGCTTCTGTACACAGCAGGTCCGTACCCCTTCCTCTACAGTACGTCGCAGGGTCGAAGTCGGTCTCCTGGCCGTCAACTTTCCTCCCAACTACGGCAGCCAGCCTACGTCTCGGCGGTCGTCGCACGTTTCCCAATTAGTTCTTGTCACTGTTCTCCTAGAGGAACTGCCTCTCACCACTACGAAGTCACGGTGAAGTTACCAGCCGTACCAGACGATGCTGCTTAAGCTTCACACGCACAGCACCCGACTTCAGAGCACTTGAAGCTCACAACACTGTCAATTCCCTCGTCGTCTAGATATATCGCTAGGTATTTGGGAAGACTTCTCGACGTGCTTGCATCCAACTGTTGACTCGTAGGGTTCCACGAAGGTGGGGTTACTGTCAAACTTGACAGGATCGTCGATCACACGTTCAACCTGGTTGACAAGGCTGTCAACCCGGTTCACTCACGGTGGGTGGCCCGGCCACTAAGCTGTCTCTTATACTGGTGAACTGCCAACGACGACACACGTCGATGCCCGGCCCACTTCTTGCAACGCACCTGTCCCTGAGCACTTGTTGCTCAATATTCTGTCAATTCCTTATCTGAGCCACTTCTGGGTTGCAGGAAGACCTCACAGAGTACGTGCCAACAACTGGAGACGCTTAAATCCACCGGAGTTCGGTAAATCCCTCACTCTGACAGGATGACCGATCGCGCGTCCTACCTCTCGGACGTGTCGTGAAAGACTGATATCGTCTGGCGCCAACACGGCTGGACACCCATGCCTATGTGACGTCACTTTTCCCAAAGTTGGTTTTCATTGGCTCCCAGTGCCATGTCGCTGACGGTGACCAATCTGGCGCCACTGACGTCACACAGTTTTGGCGGGAGAACAGACTTGCCAGCGCCATATTGGCTCCCTAAAGGGCCTATCCCACAGGACAAAATGCTACATTTTCTCAAATTTCTCGGCTCTTCGAGAATGCTGTTCTCTCCCACATATGTTCAATTGTTGCCTGCAATGTAGAGAACGCTCGGGAATAGTGGACATGACTCTTACAGCAGGCGTGGGAGAATTAGAAGGGGGGGAACACCGTCACACTACTCACTCTTACTCACTCTTACCCACTCTCATACTCTTACTCTTATTCACTCTTAATCACTCTTACTCTCACTCACTCTCAATCAATTACTCACTGTCAGTCACTCTTACTCACTCTTACTCTCACTCACTCTTACTCACTCTCACACACTCTCACTCGCTCTTACTCACTCTCACTCACTCTTACACACTCACTGTCACTCTTACTCACCTTCAGTTACTCTTACTCACTCTTACTCTCAGTCACTCTTACTCTTACTCTCAGTCACTCTTACTCACTCTTACCCACTTTCACTCACTCTTACTCACTCTTACCCACTCTCACTCACTCTTACTCTCACTCACTCTTACTCACTCTTACCCACTCTCACTCACTCTTACTCACTCTCAATCACTCTTACTCACTCTCAATCACTCTTACTTACTCACTCTTACTCTCAGTCACTCTTACTCTCTCACTCTTACTCACTCTTACTCTCACTCACTCTTACTCATTCCTACTCACTCTTACTCACTCTTACTCTTATTCACTCTTACTCTTACTCTCACTCACTCTCAATCACTTACTCACTGTCAGTCACTCTTACTCTCACTCACTCTTACTCTTACACACTCACTCACTCTTACTCACTCTCACTCTCTCTTACACACTCTCTGTTAACCTTCAGTCACTCTTACTCTTACTCTCAGTCACTCTTACCCACTATTACTCTCACTCACTCTTATACTCACTCCCTCATACTCACTCTTACCCACCCTTACTCATTCCTACTCACTCTTACTCATTCTCACTCCTACTCTCACTCACTCAGTCACGTTCTTACTCACTCTCTCACACTGTCACTCTTACTCACTCTTTCTCATTCTTACTCACACTTACTCACTCTCATACTCACTCTTACTCTCACTCTTACTAACTCTCAAACTCTTACTCTCACTCACTCCTACTCACTCTCACTCTTGCTCACTTCAAGGCATTTGAAGTGGAATCTAAGCTTGTTCGCATGGCTCCATTTAGATATATGCACTTCACTTTTGGTCGCTGTATTATAGAATGGATATAAATTCACTAGAATGCGTCCAGCGTAGGATAAAGTTAATTAATCCCCCAAAACACTTCCGCGTTTTGGGCGAGTTAGCCCTCCACTATCTCCTGTGGTTTTGGATGTTCCAAGGTAGTGGGCGCTAATATTGAAAAGTGTATAGTCTTTTCAACCTTGTCACCTTAATTCTCGTCCTAGGTTTTTCAATTTGGTATCAATGTGTTCGCAATAGAATTCCCAACAGGAGTATATGCATATAATTTAAAAAACAGCATCGCGCTTCACCCGCCGACAAGATGAAGGTAGGCGGCAGGTACCAGAAAGAGCTCATTACATTAGAGAGTGCGATAATACTGAAAAGTGTATATTCTTTTCAACTTTGTTACCTTAATTCTCGTCCTAGGTTTTTCAATTTGGTATCAATGTGTTCGCAAAAGAATTCTGTATAGGACTAAAGGCATATAAACTCAAAAAACCCGGCTTACCATCCGCAACAAACAGAGAAAGCGAGAGTGTGTTACCCAGGAGTGCACAAGAGCCATAAAATGTGTACACTCTTTTCACTTTGGTCACCTTAATTGTCATCCTAGGTCTTTCATTTTGGTATCAATGTGTTCGCAATAGAATTCCCAACGGGAGTGTATGCATAAAATGTCAAAAACAGCAGTGCGCTCCACCCGCTGACGTGATGAATGCAGGCCATGTTACCCAGAAGAGAGTGCTTTGCAGTGCCTGGTGTCATGGTGGTGGATTTGGTGGTGTTACCGCTGACGGACCACCCAACCCACAACTCGACAAATGCTCATATTTCACTAGGAGATCACACTAGGCACTTCTGGCTCTTGGAGAGGGGCTCAACGTCACACGTTTAGGGGATGCGGCTCCAACACGCAGCCTTGTTGTCACGTGCACACACCCACTCGAGCCGCTGTGACTCCCCACTCTCTCCTTATGGAATATGACCTCCTCAATCCCCTTTGTCTTACTAGACTTCTGTCTTACCCTGTCCACAGCAGTGGTTCCTGTTTCTTGCTCTCTCTCCCCTTCTTTACTATTTCCTGGGAAGCCTCACTGGGACAAGTGCAAACACCAGCAAATTTGGATACATTTACTGGACGAAGTACATACACAATACACACATACGTATAATAATAATGATGAATCCTGTACTCTGTACTATTATAATCAGGTTGCACTCCAACACCATCAGAACTCTATCCTCAGCTTGCTAAGTGGTATCCTATCTCTTGGTATTACCTAATGTTATCAACCTCCTCAAGTAGATTAAGTCTTACAATATAATGTTACACTACCATCAAGAGAATGTATACATATATATATACCTATAAACACATATAAGGCAAATCAGCATTTGAATGCAATAACATACATATATATATATCAGTATAAATGATCCGTGCCACACAACGAATCAATTGACCATTCTATCAGTCTTAGAATACATATATATATATATATCTGTAGGTACTCCTGCCTACGTCTGTAACTCAAAACTTCAATATACACTTCTTGGCACATAAATGGCAAACGATCACTCACCTCTCACTGCGTCGTTCACGCTAATGACAAACTCTCTCACCTCCATACAAGTGATCATTTAGAACTATTTCACTACCCTGACAACTTCAGGTTCCTCAGGGCTTAAACACCAGGATCCTCTGCAGCTCCTCCAGGCTGCTACCATGAAGATTCCTTGAACAACTATGGTGCTTCCCTACTCCTATTAGGATCATCCACAGCTCTCCTGGCTGCTGCACCATAAAGTTTCCTCGAATAACTGTGGTACTTCACCACCTCTGCAGAAGCACGTGACACTCTTCCTCACTGCTTCTTCATAGCTCGGGGTCCTCTCCTCCCCTGCCTTGGAGTCTCATCAACCACTCCCTCTGTGCTGGCTTCCAAGTCCTCAGCAACTTCTTCCCCAAAGGACAAACCTGCAACCCATTTGCACTCCAATAAATTGTTTCCCTTTTTAACACATAAACAAAATTAATCACATAATATCTTTGCCTCCACTCCCTATCTGTCCTCTACATTTAATGAGAGTGGACTCCCCCGTGGGCGAGTCCATGCGCCACCTCGCTGGGCGAGCCTCACTCACGCTGGGAGGGGCCTCCTCCCTCAGGAGCCGGGCTCCTTCAGTTGCCCGCCAGCGCTCAGAGAAGACGGATGTCGCTCCGCGCTCCTCCCACTTCACTCTCTTATTTTAGGCTTTCTGCCATACCAAAACATTTCTAACTTGAAAATAAACATCGCTACTGTCGCTGGGCACACGACCAACTACAAGCAAACACTATGAACTGGCTTAAATCGGGCTTACCACAGATTATCTGGTCGAGGGCGCTTCTCCCTCTGACAACGTCTGACCAGGGCGCTTGTCACAGCCCACAAAACTGTCACTGGGCGGCTTAATACTCTCTCCTCGCCGTCCAGGACTTGAGACCACACGTCCTCAGCTCGACTCAACAGCTGGAACGTCTGCACCTTCTCTTCTCTTGGAGATAATATCACTAGGGGTTCCCTCCTGGCGGGAGCTCGATGAAGCGCGGCTTCTCCCCTGCGATGTCTGGCCTCAAGTGAGGTCATCGCCCTCCACAAGCGAGCCTCACGCCTCCAGTAACTTGTCCACATCTTCTAACAAGTCATTTATCTGTTTTCTAGTTCATTGCCCATAATCTCAAACTTTTATATAAATTCAACACACCATCTTACATCTGTGTTATCGCCTCTATAATTCCTGGACCTTCCAGTTAGGTCAGGCTTGCTGAATAACTCTCAAGGGGAGACTCGTTTCTCCAGCAGCTGAGATCATAACACTGGCCTTCCATTAGAGAGCCTTTTAATACAGAGTGAATACTCTTTCAACTTTAATTGTCACCTCAATTCTCGTCCTAGGTTTATCAATTTGGTATCAATGTGTTCGAAATAGAATTTTCTACAGGTTTAAATGCAAATAAACTCCAAAAGCGTATAAGCCAAAAGCGAGTGCATATAAACTCCATTAGTGGACATTTAGCAGCTAAAATTTTGACTCCATACTTCGTCATTAGTGGGCGAAAGTGCTAATTAGAAACCTGTCATACGAAGAAAGATTGTCAAAGCTTAAATTACATTCTAGAAAGGCGAAGAATTAGGAGTGACATATGGTAGAGGTGCACAATAGGATGAATGGACATAACAAAGGAGACATAATAGGGTATTAAAAGTAACAACACAAAACAGAACTCGAAAAAAGTGTAAAAATTGGGAAAATTTAGATTTAGGAAAGAACTGCACGGGTATATACACTAGGTTGTGCCTCAAGGTTCATGTATGCAATATTACAGAGTTCCAATTAACTCCCATGCATGCAGTTAATTTGTTATATTTATGTACTATATGTTTTTTATGTTAAAATGTTTTTGTTGATTTGTTTCTATATTTTCATAAGTAAAGCTTATTCACTTATTCCAAGTTTTATGGTAACTTTACAAGGTTTAAAACAAAGTTCAAAATTATTTTCTGCTTTTCATACAGGAATTATACGTTAATATAACATCATAATAACGTAATGATGTCGTGTAAATAACGTTATATTGACGTCATATAAATGTTATATTTATGTTATAAGAACGTAAATTGGATAGGTTTACATAGAGTAAAGAGAAAAAAACAAAATGTTGACTGAAAATTATATATTCTTAATATAAAGCATGAAAACATTGCAATTCCATAGCATTCACTATTATTTTAAAATTTTTACATAAATCTTAGAAACCTGTGTCTCAAGAATATATGTTTTTAGTTATATCTAATGGTTTTAAGGACGTCAGAAATACGTATTTATCTTAAAAGTTACAAAATTACCTTTGTGGCACCATTTAAAAACGTCCACAAACGTTCTGTGTTTGCTGGGATTGCTTTGAAATTTGGACACAATGTTCCATTTGAATACGTGCGTGTTTTTATATATCTACTATTTAGATACCAAACCTGAGACAGGTAAAAACATGATTTAAAAAAAACACGCCATCTGTTACACGTAAGAGCAACACACGCTACACAAATATGTTTCGATTCCATTTCAATGTTCCCGATTGTATTCATAAATTAAATTTTCATAGATTTGGATTTATTTTCATTTGATTTAATTTTTTTGTGTGACATTGCACTGGAATTGAGCTAATTCCAAATATGCGTGTTGTTTGCCATACCAATTATTTCGTGGGTATAATTTATTTGTTTCTTTTGTCATTGTTTTTCATTTAATTTCTAACTGTTCTTCTTATTTTTTCATTGCAATTTGTGTAGAAATTGAGCTGCGTCGATTGATTTGTGTTTGAATTGAAATATTTAGTTAGTATTTTTTTTTTTTTTTAGAAAACATGAAAATGGACAACACATTTATTTCACAGCTGCAAATATTCAACAGCTATGAATCCGCCGGCTACAACGTTAACTGCTTTCTTCACGTTATGTCATAATGACGTGTTTGCGAAAACACTGCTGTATTCCGAAGTGCCGTCGTATTACACATGGAATGCGAGTAGAAAATTATTTGAACGACGCAAACGAGGAGAGCGAGTCGGCGGACAACCTGGCATATTCAAATAAACTACGATAGGCAGACTGTACACCGTGCATCACAATCAGGATGAATGCTTCTTTCTTCGCATGTTGTTGGTAAATGTTCTTGTCC
>WNGS01048666.1:11127-22183 GCA_020271785.1 Procambarus virginalis | reverse complement strand
ATTTAGTGCGCTCGTGTTGATATCAGTTATATTTACAGGGTTTGGATATCACGCATAAAGAAATTGTCTGGATCTTCTACTTTCATGTTGTTTATTGGAGTGCTAAACATGTCCTCATACTGCTTTTTTAGGATTTCACTAATTTCTTTGTCATCCTCCGTGTATGAACCTTCACTTGTACGAATAGGTCCAATACTGGCAGTAGTTTTTGCTTTTGATTTCGCATATGTGAAGAAGTATTTTGGATTTTTCTTTATTTCCTGAATTGCTTTCTGTTCTAACTGCCTTTCTTCAGTTTCATATGAGTGTTTCAATTTCCGCTCGATTTCTTCAATCTCCCTATTTAAATTATTCCTTCTTTGACGGGAAATTCGTGTCTGCATAAGCAGTTCCGTTATTCTTTTCCTGCGTTTATAGTGTCTTCTGCGTTCTCTTTCTACGTTGGATCTCTTTCTGGCTTTCCTCAAAGGAACATGTTTCAGACAGACTTGATACGCTTCCGAAGTCAGTTTTTCTATTCCTTCTGTAGGACTTTTATTACTTAAAACAGTTTCCCATGGAATGTTTTTAAGTTCCCTGTTTATTATCTCCCAGTCTATCCTTTTATTATTAAAATTGAATTTACTGAATAGCCCCTCTCGCTTTATCAACGTTTTAGGTCTATTCTGAGTATTGATGGTAGTTTGCACTTCAATGAGCTTGTGATCTGAATATGTGGTATCTGATATCGTAATGTCTCTGATAATGTCTTCATTGTTCGTAAAGACCAGATCGAGAATATTTTTATTTCTCGTTGGGTCCGATATCTGCTGAGTGAGTGAAAATTTGTCACAGAATCTAAGTAGTTCTCTAATCTGTGGTTGGTTAGGTCCTGATAGATTCCCTGGTATAATATTATTGTTTGCTATTCTCCACCTGAGACTAGGCAAGTTGAAGTCACCTAAGAAGATAATATCAGGTATTGGGTTCTCCAAATTATCAAGGCTATTCTCTATTTTGTTTATCTGTTCTGTGAATTCCTCAGCCGTTGCATCTGGCGGTTTGTATATTAGAATAATCACTAAATTTATTTTCTCTATTTTTAATCCCAGTACCTCTACCACCTCATTTGTAACGTTTAGGAGCTCCGAGCACACAAGGTCTTCCCTAATATACAGACCCACTCCTCCATGTGACCTAATTTTCCTGTCACACCTGTATAGGTTATATCCTGGAATCCAGATCTCACTGTCCAAGAATTCCCCTGCATGGGTTTCTGTGAAAGCTCCAAATACTGCATTTGACTCCGTGAGGAGGCCATTTATGAACTGTACTTTATTGTTTGTTCTTGTTTTCAGTCCTTGTATGTTGGCAAAGATGAATGAGGTTACTCCGTTAGTGATAGTTTGACTGGGAGACTTTTGTGGCAAGCCCATTATGCGTGGACATATTGAGTTTGTTCTGACCAGTGCTGATTGTTGTAGGGCAGTTGCCTGTTGTAGTTGTGGTTCCCTTTCGGTGTGTAGTTGTATCTGTAATTCTGGTATGCAAGTGGGTCTGGCATCCAGTTCCATACATTCTCCATGCTCCTCCTTTTGAATTCTCTTTCGGTCTGGTATAAAAAATTTATCGAATTTCCTCCAAATTCATTATCCTGCTTGCCACTCTTTATGTAGCGTTCCGTGCCTTTCACGTGAAAGTATGGGCAGCTGAGGTCATAGCATTTTCTGTCCTCCAGTGAGGTTTGGCACATCTCAGGATGGAAAAACCTACATATTGATCCAAATCGACACTCACCTCTCCTAAGCATATTTAAACATTTTTTGGGATGTTGATAACTGCATTCTAATCCTTTCTTATTACCAGCATATCTATGTCTGCATATGCCCTTTGCATAAAATTTGCATAAGTCTGTCCTTCTGTTCTGACTCTCTCTATCGGGAACCGTTGTAGTGTCTGTACCTACCGAGCTGTCAGTGCTGTCTGTTACACTTTCTAGTTTACTGTCATCCACATCCGGGCCTACCGAGTCAGAGTTTACAACTTCCGGTTTTCCAATCACTGCAAAGGGTCCTTCAGTCTCTGATAGGGTTGACTTGCCTTCCCTTCGGGGATGTTCCGGGACCGTCGTCTGGGACTGTGTCGTGTCACCTTGTATTGGGTGGTGCTGGCGGAGCCGCTCCTGCTTGCGTTCAGTGTTGCGGTTCCTTCTGCTCCATTCCACTTGCTGTCCTGGGCATTGTTTCTCCTCCGGCCTGCTCTTGAGTTCTGGTGCCGTCCTGGTCGTTGGCCTGGGTGGTCTATTTTCTTCTCGTTTTGGTCTTTGGGTTGCTGCTTGGTTGGTCGGGCTAGGGGGGGGTGCTTGCTTTGTTGTTCGGTTGCTTTTTTATTTCGCTGTTCTCTGTGTGTCTTGGCCTCTGGGGTCGTGGACACGTTTTGGTTGTTCGCGTTCCCTTCTTCCCTCATTCCTGTTCAGGGGTTCCGGTCTGCAGGGTCTTTGTTTCGTCTGTGGTCTTGGTTTTTTAGGTTAGGGCGCATGGCGTCTGCCTCCCGGATCCTTCCCTATTTTCCTTATCTGTGGTGAGGTAGCTCCGGGAGCTGACGGGGCTCCCCCCCAGAAAACCAGCGATGAATGTAATGAAAAGCCATTTTCCGGGTGAGTCCCGGAGGCTCCCCGGCATCCCTCCATCCCTCCGGTCGGCAGCGTTTTTCGCGCATTTTGACATCCAGCCTAAGAACTGCCAGTTGGATCGCCGGTGTGGAGGGTCTGGGCAGACAGTGGCACGGCGACGTGATGACGTCATGCTAGTTCGATAATTTTGTTTGGGGAGTTCTGTCCACTCGTTCGGCTCTCAATAGCAATATTTTCACCAGAATAAGGGTTTGTTTTGGGACGCCAACCTTTCTGGGTGCTTATCCTGGTCGATGGCAGACATAGAATGCTCCCAACCACAAGGGGGTTTCTATAGGCCATTGTTCCTCGTGCCTCTCTGAGGAGGCCAGGTTCTGGGTCGTGGTCCCCGGTAGACAAGAACTCCTAGCACTTTGACTGATGCCAGAAAGTTATACATATCCATTCAGCCTGGATAGCTCCAGGCTTTTTTCTGGGCTCCCCCAAGAAAATGCATTAAAATCCATTTCTGAAAATATTGTGATGAAAGTTTCACGACACTGAAGCCAATAAGTTGAAGATTTGTTTAATTTTTAAGTTAATTTTACATAATTCAAATATTTTTCGCTACCAGGCCTCCAATATGCACGGTCTAAGGGTTAAGGACCTGCCCGAAATGCTAAGCATCCTAGTGGCTTTACAAAAATGTAAATACTCTTTAATACTGTATATATATATATAAATAAATAAAAAAAATAAATAAATAAAAATAAATAAATAAATAAAATTAAATAAATAATATACATCTTTTAAAACACAGCATGATGTACCATGCAGGACTGAGCCTGATTTTGTGCATATCTTTAAATTAAAATTGTGGCAAGCCTGAGCTCAAGTTCACAAACTACTAATAATATCCACCACAGCACATACAACTCCATGTCACTATAGTCTCTTACTACTCTTACCCGCACCATCACAACAAGAAAGGTCACTCTTATGAGTGCTGATGCTCTCTCATGGCATTCTGCTCTGTGCTTGCAAGGTTAATTCATATATACTCAAAATATGACCTCTATACAACACTTATCTACAATGAAATCGTGAAGCACAACATTGCTAAGTGCTAACTGGCCACTACACCCACCCCAAAACCAGGCAGCAGAACTCGTTAAACAAATGTGCCCAAGGCACCACCCTCACTTTCATCTTTACTCAACCACCCAAGAGCAGAGCAGGTCAGGAAAAAAAAAAAAAAAAAAAAGGAACAGAAGTAGCAAGTGTCTTGCTCAGAAAGGAAATTCTCACCTACACTCAAAGCCTCATTTCCGAACTGAATCTACTTGGTCAGGGTGGAAACAAGAATCTGAAACAAGAATCCACATGGCTAAAATCTATACGCTTCTTTCGCTTTTTTTGATTTTCTTGTCTGAAAAAGACAAGCGAGTAATATTACACATGAAACAACTGTGCTACACAGGAAATCAGAAGGGATCAAAAGAAAGGAGAACTGTATACTCGGACCTTCAAACATCTTGAGCCACAGGCCCTCATTCAAAGTAACTTAGCGAGATGACTAACAGTCAGCCACCACACTGATGATCAAGGTGAGAAATATAAGAGGATGCAGGAAGAAAATGTTCAATTAGTACTCCAAATATCCCTGAACCCAAACATCAGAACACAACATGACACAGTAGAGCAAGTTGACATTATAAAGTGAAAACTAAATTCCTACAGGAAGTGCCTTATCAGCCAGGCTGTACCTGCTTAATACCTGCTTGATGGGGTTCTGGGAATTCTTCTACTCCACTTCTACTGCCCTGACTTGTGAGAGCTTGGTCCAACAGACTGTTGCTTGGAGCGGACCGCAGGCCCACATATCCACCACAGCCTGGTTGGTCCGGAACTTCTTTTAGAAAACAATCTAGTTTTCTCTTGAAGATGTGATGGATATGTTTTCCAGTGAGGGCCAAGACACCTGCTAGGTTTATCAAGGTACCATGGGCAAACTACTGACCTTCCACAGCATGCAACCTAACCCAGTTGACTAACTCCCAGGTACCTATTTACTGCTAGGTGAACAGCAGCATCAGGTGAAATGAAACAGCACAAAACACTTCTGTGTACCAAGAGAATGAACCAGATTACATTGACCAACACTAGCTTCCCTTTTAAAGCTATCATCAGGAAGCCTGGCCTAATGCAGGGTTGCAGGAGTAGAAAGGTTCTCAAAACCAAATAAGGGTACTGTTACGAACCTTACCTCCTGTGGAGGTTAGTTTCAAGTATAAAATGTTGGTGGACACAGTGGAGAATTTTTTATAAAAAAATATCTACAGCTGATTTCAGGGAGGCCAGGGAGTTACCAGTAATACTCCGCCCAGCAAAGTAGTACCTTTCTCAGCTGGAGATTGTCAGGAATAATGTGAACTGGAATAGCCTAACTATGTGAGGGAAAAATGAACTATCTTAAAGCATGCATGGGGAATATAGTAAATAAAGTCAATAAAGGGTTTGATTGCAAATGTAAAGCATAGAGTATTAAGGGGCGATGACGCAAGAGAGGTGGACGCCATCTTGACTTGAGGGGAGGTATATCGCTGCCGTCCCGGTCCTGCTATTTGAGGGGTTTTCTCTGGCCGTACAGTCAGATAAGCCTACTTTTGTATCTAACCTGGGATGCAAGATATTGTAGAGTAGTTATGCAGACTTTGGAAGTGTTTTTTAAGAGAGAGTCCGGGTTTCCTAGAGGTGTAAATATATGTGTCATTGGTGGATAGCTGTGGTGGCTGTGTGCACGGTTCCAGGTTTGGGACAGAGAGCCTTAGGATATCTAGAGCCCGCTTGGGGGGTTATATCACTTTATAATGACTTGTGTTGTAAGGAACAACATTTCATATGTGTAATATTGTGTGTTTTGTACATATAAATTTGTGTCTTTGTACTAGGCTGTTTACCTTACTCCTTGATTTGCCCTAGGCTCAAGTACAATCATCTATTCCCTAGACAACATTCAAAGGTCCACTCCCAATAAATTCTTAACAGGCCTCTGAGACACAGCTATGACAAAAGTTTTTGACACACGCCCCCATGACAGGTACATGCACATGTACAGGTAACCTACACCCATCACCTAAACCTGGTTGATACCTGGTTGATACCTGGTTGATGGGGTTCTGGGAGTAGTTCTACTCCCCAAGCCCGGCCCGAGGCCAGGCTCGACTTGTGAGAGAAGCTGGACGAGAAAGAACTGGACGAGAGAACCCTGCCGTCTAGCTGCACCCTGCCGTCTAGCTGCACCCTGCCGTCTAGCTGCACCCAGCCTTCTAGCTGCACCCAGCCGTCTAGCTGCACCCAGCCGTCTAGCTGCACCCAGCCGTCTAGCTGCACCCAGCCGTCTAGCTGCACCCAGCCGTCTAGCTGCACCCAGCCGTCCAGCTGCACCCAGCCGTCCAGCTGCACCCAGCCGTCCAGCTGCACCCAGCCGTCCAGCTGCACCCAGCCGTCCAGCTGCACCCAGCCGTCCAGCTGCACCCAGCCGTCCAGCTGCACCCAGCCGTCCAGCTGCACCCAGCCGTCCAGCTGCACCCAGCCGTCCAGCTGCACCCAGCCGTCCAGCTGCACCCAGCCGTCCAGCTGCACCCAGCCGTCCAGCTGCACCCAGCCGTCCAGCTGCACCCAGCCGTCCAGCTGCACCCAGCCGTCCAGCTGCACCCAGCCGCCCAGCTGCACCCTGCCGTCCAGCTGCACCCTGCCGTCCAGCTGCACCCTGCCGTCCAGCTGCACCCTGCCGTCCAGCTGCACCCTGCCGTCCAGCTGCACCCTGCCGTCCAGCTGCACCCTGCCGTCCAGCTGCACCCTGCCGTCCAGCTGCACCCTGCCGTCCAGCTGCACCCTGCCGTCCAGCTGCACCCTGCCGTCCAGCTGCACCCTGCCGTCCAGCTGCACCCTGCCGTCCAGCTGCACCCTGCCGTCCAGCTGCACCCTGCCGTCCAGCTGCACCCTGCCGTCCAGCTGCACCCTGCCGTCCAGCTGCACCCTACCGTCCAGCTGCACCCAGCCGTCCAGCTGCACCCAGCCGTCCAGCTGCACCCAGCCGTCCAGCTGTGCCCAGCGGTCCAGCTGCACCCAGCCGTCCAGCTGCACCCAGCTATCTAGATGGCGGCTTTACGTTGCTACCTAAGGGCCACTGGTTCGGTGTCCGTTGACGCACTCTGTGTGGATCCGGTTTCTCTGGTTCCCTGTTCCAGGGCTTGTGTTTCTTAGGTTGTTTGCAGTGTAATCAAGTCAAGCCAGCCTGCGGTCTACCCTCGTGCCAATGATGTGTATAAGTATGCTGCTCTGGCCACTGTTTTGGGTAATATGTCTAGGGTCAACATTCGGGCGTTGGGGGTTTTGGAGGTCGAACAGGGTCCTGGCCGGCAGGTATCTTGTGAATGTTCCGGGCCCTCTCTGGCCTTGTTTTCCTTTGGGACGTCTGTCGTGGCCTGATGTCTCGTCTTTGTCTTGAGACCTGCAGTGCTGCCACCCCTCAGGTAAGTCCATCTTTTACTTATACAGTCTGTGGGTAGTTAGCTTCATGGAGCCAACGGGGCTCCCCACAGAAAACCAGCGTTAAATGTAATGACATGCCATTTTCTGGGTGAGCCCTGGAGGCTTCCCGACATTCTCCCTCCTTCCGGTTTGCAGTTTTCTTCATTCTACGAACTGGGGTTGTGAGCCGCCTGCTTGCCTGAGCAGGCTCCTCCTCCCCCTCTTTCAGGAAAAGGGAGGCACTAACAAGCGTGCTGGTTGGATGACGATTTGCTTCTTTTCTTTTTGGAGGATTTCTTTTGCTGTTTAGACGTAGGTTGCAATTTTTACCAGTTGAGAGTTTGTATTGTTTCGCCTATCTTTCTGGGTGCCTTCCGCAGTCAATGGCAGACGTGACATACTCTAAATGTAGTGCTCATAATGGCCATTGTTCCCTGCACCTCTCTGAATGGACCAGGTTCTGGCTCTGATCTCCAGGAGGCATAAAGAACTCTCATGACTGATGACACCAAACTAATATGGCACATGTCAGTTTGGATAGCATCAGGGAGCCTCCGGGGCTCGCCCAGAAAATGGTGTTTCATTACATTCAATGCTAGTTTTTTTGTAGTAATATTATTCAATAGTGTGTAATTTGTGGAATTTATATACAGTACAATGGGGTCTCGACTTACGATGCTAATCCGTTCCCAGAGACGGATCGTAAGTCGAAATATTGTAAGTCGAAGAGATCTTTCCCATAAGAAATAAAGGGAACTGAATTAATCCATTCCCCACCCTCCAAAATATTAACATGCAAATACATTTTATACTGAATACAATGTTTTTTCTAACTACAATACAGTACCAAAGTTTTTCTTACCTTTATGGAGGGCTCTTGATGGCGTATGGAAGATGGAAATGAGGGGGAGGAGGAGAGTTGTTACTGTTTGGAAGGGGAGTCCCCTTCCATTATCACATCAGGCAGTGATGTTTTCTCTGGTGTACTCTCTCTCTCTCCTACGTTTTGCCTGAATACCACTAGGACCTGGTTGTGGTTCAGTGCTTGTTTGTCTCACTTCAAATTTGTCAAGAGACATTTGTTTTTCCCTTCGTTTTAACATTTGTCTGTAATGATGCATCACAGTGTCATTGAATAGGTTAAGGCAACGACCTACTGCAGCTTGATTTCAGCGAGTCGTTTCAGCAAAGGTTTGCAATTCTTCCCATGCTGCACACATTTTCTTAATTGTTGAGGAAGAGACATTCTGTACTGGCACATCCTCCCCTGAAGAAATTTCCTCAGCTGTCAAATCTCCACTCGCATTACCACACAACACAATAGTAAACCGATCTTTCATAAGCTTGTGCCCAGGCAATGACTTCTCCTCCTTGGTAATGTATGTTTTCTTTGGCAATCTTTTCCAGAATAGCCCTGTCTCGTCACAGTTAAACACTTGTTGTGGTAGGTATGCCTCACTCTGCAAAAAATCTTTAAATTCACCAATGAATCTTTCAGCCGCTGGTTTGTCTGAGCTGGCAGCCTCCCCATGCCTCACAACACTATGAATTCCACTTCTTTTTCTAAATTTCTCAAACCATCCCTTGCTCGCCTTAAACTCTTTCACTTCTGCATCACTCGTTCCAGGGGTTTTCTTTAAAAGGAGTCTTCATGCAATTTTCTTGCCTTTTCACAAATGATGGCCTCCGAAACGCTATCACCCGCTAACTCCTTGTTGTGTATCTAAATTAATAACTGTTCAACATCCTCAAGTGTTTGTGTTCTATGTTTCGTGATTATTGATAAGCCTTTTGCCACTTTAGCACTCATAATGCCTTTTTCTTAGCCAGTATGGTGGATACCGTTGACTGAGATTTGTTGTACTGCCTAGCTAGTTCAACAACCCGCACACCATCTTCATATTTACGAATGATCTCTTGTTTCTGCTCTATGGTCATTCTTACATGGGATCTCATATGTTGAGCCTTACCACTGACTTTCCTGGGACTCATGGCGTGATATATAATTACTTTAATGTTCAAAATGCAAAAAATCACCACAAAAGCGGAATTTCTTACAGGCGCGATCGTCACTAAGCAGGCAGCTGTAGTAAACTGAGGCAGATTGGCCGCGTGACCGGGAACCACACGTTCAGTCGACCCGGACGTGTACCAACAAATATCGGAAGTCGACGACACCATCGGATGTCGAGTCGCATTTTTCAATGAAATTTACACCGTAACTCGAAATTATTGTAAGTAGGTGCAATCGTATGTCAAGGTGCCACTGTAGTTAACCCTTAAAGTGCGCATCACATCATATGACGTGCTAGGCGTTTTACCAGTCAACTGCGCATCACGTCATATGATGTGTTGGAGTACTACGCAAGATTTAAACGGCCCGCGGATACACGGGGTTCACCACACCTTCATCAGGGCTCTTGTAAACAGACGCCATTTTTAAAAAAAATCGTGGGCCAAACACCCGGGTGTTATTGGTCTCAGTATTGAGTGAGCAACCAAGCCTGACGCACGCAGCATGAGCTAACAGCACTGCTGTTCAGCTTGTGACCACAGCATCGCCTAAAAATGCTAAAATATACTTGTTCATGCTATTATGTAGCGATGATATTATTACAGAAGACCCCTGACTGTGATAAAACTGACCAGGGTTCTGATAATAGCAGGATTGCGATGATATTTAGCACTGTGCGCCATGGAGGGAGGAGTAATGCTGTGGGAGGGAGGGTGGTGGCGATGTTTTCTGACTGTGTGTGGCCACCTTTTATTGACTGCACTCAGCATACCAGCTTAGTGGTTCGCTATAGTGAACACAAATGTAGATACTTATATATAACGTGTGTATAGAGGGTATAAACAGCAAGAGAAGGTTTGGAGCCGCCATTTTGGTGAGGGCGGTGGCGTCGTCTGCACGACGCCACCGTGCAGACGACGGTGTTGTTTACTGGTTACCACGATGGTCTTTGGGCACCATACCAGTTTATTTGTACAAGTATGGTGAAAAAAACAGGTAGATATTTATTTATAATGTGTGTATATAGCGTAATAACACCACACAGTATTGTTGGAGGAGAAATATTAGTGCGTCTGGCCTTGAGGGAGGCAGCCATCAGCTGACTGTGTTAGGTCCTATGTCTTTGTGACTTTACTCACCATACAAGCTTAGATGTACAGTTATGGTGAACACAACATGTAGATACTTATATATACCGTCTGTATATAGTGAATTATAGCAAAAACAGTATTGTGGGAGGAGAATGTGGGCGAGTCAGATGACTGGAGGGAGGGCGGGAGTGGCTGGCTGGTACACGGCGGTCACTCCTCGTTACTTTTTGACTCATAATAGCTACTTAGTGGTTCGTTATAGTGAACAAAACATGCAGATACTTATATATAACCTGTGCTTATAGTGTAATAACCGACAAAGTATTTGTTCACTGATTGATGAACATAACTGAATCAACAATATGCACACCATATTTTTGAGTACAGCAATGATTCACTCATTTTATTATATAAATATATCAAACTACACACTATTGAATAATATTACAGCAAAAAAACTATGAAACATCAATCAGAGACATTGAAATAATTAGGTAATTATCTCTTTGTTGCAACTCTGGCCTGACAGCTGGCGAGCAACAGACCGCCTGGGACGCATGCTGAGTCAGCGCCTATAATTTGCCAGACTTCCCCGCCCTATAGCGGGCAATATATGGCACTTACGATTTTTTTATTATTTTTCCCGTGATCAGTGAACACAAATTAACAGGTTAGGAAGAAAAAATAATTTTTTTTTTTTCAAAATGACATGCGCCTGTGCGGATAGCAGGATATTAGACCCCGAGCATGTTAAGGTTAAGTTAAATGTGTGGAACATTACTATTCTCTAAAGTAGTAATATTTGGTTGATCTCTAACAGATCAA
>WNGS01048666.1:0-10127 GCA_020271785.1 Procambarus virginalis | reverse complement strand
TAGATGGCTGGGTGCAGCTAGATAGGCTGGGTGCAGCTAGAAGGCTGGGTGCAGCTAGACGGCAGGGGGCAGCTAGACGGCAGGGTGCAGCTAGAATGGGCAGTAGATGGCTGGTGCAGCTAGAAGGCTGGGAGTAGAGCTGGGGAGCTAGATGCGAGTGACGCAGGTGCAGAGATGGCGGTGCAGCTAGAAATGGGTCCTAGAGGCTGGGGCAGCTAGATGGCTGGGTGCAGCTAGATGCGCAGCTAGGCTGGGTGCAGCTAGACGGCAGGGTGCAGCTAGACGGCAGGGTGCAGCTAGATGGCTGGTGCAGCTATACGGCAGGGTGCAGCTAGATGGCTGGGTGCAGCTAGATGGCTGGGTGCAGCTAGAAGGCTGGGTGCAGCTAGACGGCAGTGGGTGCAGCTAGACGGCATGGGTGCAGCTAGAACGGCTGGGTGCAGCTAGATGGCTGGGTGCAGCTAGAAGGCTGGCTGCAGCTGAGACGGCGGGTGCAGCTAGAGGCTGGGTGCAGCTAGACGGCGGGTGCAGCTAGAACGGCTGGGTGCAGCTAGATGGCTGGGTGCAGCTAGATGGCTGGGTGCAGCTAGATCGGCTGGGTGCAGCTAGACGGCTGGGTGCAGCTAGACGGCTGGGTGACAGCTAGACGGCTGGGTGCAGCTAGACGGCAGGGGGCAGCTAGACGGCAGGGTGCAGCTAGACGGCAGGGGCAGCTAGATGGCTGGGTGCAGCTAGATGGCTGGGTGCAGCTAGATGGCTGGGTGCAGCTAGAAGGCTGGCTGCAGCTAGAAGGCTGGGTGCAGCTAGACGGCAGGGCGCTGCGGAGGTGCAGCTAGAAGGCTGGGTGCAGCTAGAAGGCTGGGTGCAGCTAGAAGGCTGGGTGCAGCTAGAGGCTGGGTGCAGCTAGACGGCTGGGTGCAGCTAGACGGCTGGGTGCAGCTAGAAGCGGCTGGGTGCAGCTAGAAGGCTGGGTGCAGCTAGAAGGCTGGGTGCAGCTAGACGGCAGGGTGCAGCTAGACGGCGGGTGCAGCTAGACGGCAGGGGGCAGCTAGACGGCAGGGTGCAGCTAGACGCAGGCACTAGGGCTGGGCAGCTAGACGGCGGGGTGCAGCTAGACGGCAGGGTGCAGCTAGAATGGCTGGGTGCAGCTAGACGGCTGGGGTGCAGCTAGACGGCAGGGGCAGCTAGACGGCAGGGTGCAGTAGAAGGCAGGGTTCTCATCGTCCAGTTCTTTCTCGTCCAGCTTCTCTCACAAGTCGAGCCTGGCCTCGGGCGCGGGCTTGGGGAGTAGAACTACTCCCAGAACCCCATCAACCAGGTATCAACCAGGTATCAACCAGGTTTAGGTGATGGGTGTAGGTTACCTGTACATGTGCATGTACCTGTCATGGGGGCATGTGTCAAAAACTTTTGTCATAGCTGTGTCTCAGAGGCCTGTTAAGAATTTATTGGGAGTGGACCTTTGAATGTTGTCTAGGGGAATAGATGATTGTACTTGAGCCTAGGGCAAATCAAGGAGTAAGGTAAACAGCCTAGTACAAAGACACAAATTTATATGTACAAAACACACAATATTACACATATGAAATGTTGTTCCTTACAACACAAGTCATTATAAAGTGATATAACCCCCCAAGCGGGCTCTAGATATCCTAAGGCTCTCTGTCCCAAACCTGGAACCGTGCACACAGCCACCACAGCTATCCACCAATGACACATATATTTACACCTCTAGGAAACCCGGACTCTCTCTTAAAAAACACTTCCAAAGTCTGCATAACTACTCTACAATATCTTGCATCCCAGGTTAGATACAAAAGTAGGCTTATCTGACTGTACGGCCAGAGAAAACCCCTCAAATAGCAGGACCCGGACGGCAGCGATATACCTCCCTGTGGTGTCTGTGTATAGCTGAGATAGTCTTGGTAGTAAGGTTGATGTAAAGTCATTCCTGGTTACTGACTTTAATACTAATAAGCGATTACATGACTATGGCTCCCAAGCTTGGCAGGCGTCCTGTGCTTTGTTTACGTTCCCTAGTGGCGTCCAGCCGCCGCACATAGAAAACGGATGGTACCATTTTCTGTGAACATGACATCCCTCCTTTTCTTTAAAAAGAATGAATACAGGATGTCTACCATGCTTGTAGCACAAAGCAAAGTTATTGACACAAAGTAAGTTATTAACATATCAAGAGATATTGCATACATTTAACATTAATTAAACACACAAAGAATTTAAAACAACTTTACCACAAAGGATTTCAATGTTAAAAATACATATGCAATGTTAAACAAACATGAAAGAAACTGTAATACAAAGTTACAAAATATTGAATGAGAGATCTGCATTATTCAAACAATATTAAATTTAGTTCAGCATAACAAGTAAATACTTTGCATTACATAGGAACACAATTAATCATCATATCGTGTAGGGCGTTTAACATGTCGTTTTGGACGAGAGTCCTTAAATACAAAAACATCCCTCGATGAATTGTTTATCGAGTTATAACTCATTTTTTCTTTTTCTTTTGCACGACTTTGCACTTCATCATTTTCTACACTAGTTGGAATCACTTTGAAATAAGCCATATTACGTGTTATACTATGATCTCTATTACTCGCTGTTACCATAGTTCCTTTTACACTAATCACTTTATATGGTTTTGTATCATACGGCATATCTAGCTTTCCCTCTTTTTTCTTTTTAACGAGAACAGTATCTCCAACCTTTATGAATTGTTCCTTTGCACGTTGATCATGAGCAATTTTCATTTTGCCCTTGGCTAGTGCATCCTTCTGAGCGAGACGTTTATCCGTTACTTTGGCTGGCATGACAGGTAGTGCGATTCTCATAGGACGTCCAAATAAAAGTTCGCCAGGCGACTTGCCCAGTGTTCCATGCGGTGTTGCACGGTAGTTCCTGAGAAAAGCATACATAGCTTGTTTCCAGGATCGTCCTTCGGCATGAGCACAGCGTACAGCTTTCATGAGAGGTTGCATGAATCTCTCGACTTCTCCATTTGCTTGTGGATGTAGTGGCATCACACGGCGGTGTTTGAATCCAATATGCTCAGCAAAGTTGACAAAGTCTTGTCCATTAAATGGCGGTCCATTGTCCGTCTTGACAACTTCAGGAATGCCAAAGTTTGAAAAGATCTTGTCGAGTTTCGGGATGACAGCCTTTGCAGATGTGGAAGTGATGATTTCTACTTCTGGATAACGTGAGTGATCATCAATGACTACCATCAAGTACTCTCCAGTTGGTAGCGGTCCACAGAAGTCCATCGATACTTCCATCCATGGTGCAGCAGGTAGTGGTGAAGGTTGTAGAGGTGTTGGTCTTGAAGTATCCACTGCAGCTTGGCAAGGGACACAGGCATCATGCATGTCCTTAGCTTGACGATCAATGCCAGGAAACCACACCTTTTCTCGTAGCAGCTGTTTGGTCCTTACAAGACCTTGGTGTCCTTGATGTGCAAGCTTCAGAGCACGTTGCTGGAGAACAGCTGGAATGACGATACGAGTACCTCGCAGCACGGTGTCGCGTTGTTGCGTAACACTTAATTCTGTCTGGATGCGTTCAAGTGCTTTGAATGCATCTTGGTCAACTCCTGAGGGTGGGATGCGTGGAAACTTTTTCTTAGTCAATGCATCCACTGTTGCTTGCAGAGTTGGGTCCTCTAGGGTTGCAGTACGGATTTCATCAAGAGTGAGAGCCTTAGGGACTGCATCACAGGTTACAGAGTGTACATATTCCTCGGCAACTTGCTGATGCTTGGTGATGGTGAAACTGTTGGCAGGATGTCGACTGATGTAATCAGCGGGATTGCCTGCACCTGGCTTGTATTTCACCGTAAAGTTGTATGGTTGCAGACGAAGAGCCCATCTCTCAATGCGAGCTGGTGGTTTGGACTTTGGATTATTGAAGATGGTCTCCAACGGTTTGTGGTCAGTGACTATCGTGGTAAAGGGTGCACCAAGCAGATACACATTGAAGTGTTCACAGCCCCATACAAGAGCAAGAGCTTCCTTCTCTGTCTGACTGTATCGTTGCTCAACATCTGTGAGAGAACGGCTGGCGTAGGCAATTACTACTCTTGAATCTGGTTGACCAGGTTTGTGTTGGGCTAACACAGCACCTAAACCAACAGGACTAGCATCCACCGTTAACTCAGTGTCCATTGATGGATCAAAGTATGCAGCAGTCGCATTTTCTACTAGTGCATCTTTCACAGCATCAAATGCATTTTGCTCGACATCGCTCCAGTACCATGATGCATTTTTCTTCAGGAGCTCACGTAGAGGCTTCGTAATGGTAGCAAAATCTGGAATGAAGCGAGAACAGTAGTTTGCCATTCCCAGAAAACTATGTACTTCAGTGGATGTTGAAGGAGGTGCAGCATTCTTGATATCTGCAACTTTCTTAGGATCTGGAGATAGACCTTTGTCACTAAGTACATGTCCAAAGAATTCAATTTTATGTTGATTGAACTCACACTTTGCTCGGCTTAGCGTCAAATTCTTTTCTCGTAAGCGTTGCAATGTTGCACGAAGAGCTTTGTCGTGTTCAGCTTGGGTACGGCCATAAACAATGATGTCATCAGACATGTTGTCAGCATTAGGTATATCTTGCAATACCTGGCTGATGATATGCTGGAATACTTCAGCAGCACTGTTAATACCAAAACTCAGGCGCTTGTACCTATACAGACCTCGATGTGTCGTAAACGTTGTGATGAATCGACTCTCATCATCAAGTTCAAGCTGATGATAGCCCTTGTTTAAATCTAACTTGCTGAATACAGTTGCACCATTCAAGCGGTATATCATATCATCTACAGTGGGTGTAGGATGGCGTTCACGCATTATTGCCTTGTTGGGAACACGCATGTCTACACAAATGTAACATTTGCAATCAAACCCTTTATTGACTTTATTTACTATATTCCCCATGCATGCTTTAACCCTTCAATTGCGCATCGCATCATATGATGCGTTGACCGACTTGCAGAAAATTGCGCGTCGCATCATATGATGCGTTGGAGTACTACGCAAGATTTAAACGGCCCGCGGATACACGGGGTTCACCACACCTTCATCAGGGCTCTTGTAAACAGATGCGATTTTTAAAAAAAATCGTGGGCCAAACTCCCGGGTGTTAGGGGCCGTTGGAGGAGAAATAGTGCGTGTGGCCTTGAGGGCGGCAGCCATCAGCTGACTGTGAGGTTCATCAGTGGCAGTGGCAGCCAGTGGCGGGCTGCCACTGCCACTCAGCATACCAACTTAGTGGTTCGTTATGGTGAACACGAATGTAGATACTTATATATAGCGTCTGTATATAGTGAATAAAAGCAAAAACAGTATTGTGGGAGGAGAATGTGGGTGAGTCAGATGACTTGAGGGAGGGCGTGAGTGGCTGGCTGATACACGGCGGTCACTCCTCGTTACTTTTTTGACTCATAATAGCAACTTGGTGGTTCGTTATGGTGAACAAAACATGCAGATACTTATATATAACCTGTGTATATAGTGTAACAACCGACAAAGTATTTGTTCACTGTTTGATGAACATAATTGAATCAACAATATGCACACCATATTTTTGAGTACAGCGATGATTCACCCATTTCATTATATAATATATCACATTACACACTATTGAATAATATTACAGCAAAAAAACTACGAAAAATCAATCAGAGACATTGAAATAATTAGGCAATTATCTCTTTGTGGCAACTCCGGCCTGACAGCTGGCGATCAACAGACTGCCTGGGACGCATGTTGAGTGAGCGCCTGTTTTGTGCCAGACTTCCCTGCCCTATAGCGGCCAATATATTCAACTTACGATTTTTTTACTATTTTTCCCGTGATCAGTGAACACAAATTAACAGGTTAGGAGAAAAATAATTTTTTTTTTTTTTTTTTTTGTATGCGCCTGTGGGTGTCAAATGGTATATAGCTATGCGCCATTTAAGGGTTAAGATAGTCCATTTTTCCCTCACATAGTTAGGCTATTCCAGTTCACATTATTCCTGACAATCTCCAGCTGAGAAGGTACTACTTTGCTGGGCGGAGTATTACTGGTAACTCCTGGCCTCCCTGAAATCAGCTGTAGATATTTTCTTATAAAAAATTCTCCACTGTGTCCACCAACATTTGATACTTGAAACTAACCTCCACAGGAGGTAAGGTTCGTAACAGTACCCTTATTTGGTTTTAAGAACCTTTCTACTCCTGCAACCCTGCATTAGGCCAGGCTTCCTGATGATAGCTTTAAAAGGGAAGCTAGTGTTGGTCAATGTAATCTGGTTCAATTCTCTTGGTACGACAGAAGTGTTTTGTGCTGTTTCATTTCACCTGATGCTGCTGTTCACCTAGCAGTAAATAGGTACCTGGGAGTTAGTCAACTGGGTTAGGTTGCATGCTGTGGAAGGTCAGTAGTTTGCCCATGGGTACCTTGATAAACCTAGCAGGTGTCTTGGCCCTCACTGGAAAACATATCCATCACATCTTCAAGAGAAAACTAGATTGTTTTCTAAAAGAAGTTCCGGACCAACCAGGCTGTGGTGGATATGTGGGCCTGCGGTCCGCTCCAAGCAACAGTCTGTTGGACCAAGCTCTCACAAGTCAGGGCAGTAGAAGTGGAGTAGAAGAATTCCCAGAACCCCATCAAGCAGGTATTAAGCAGGTACAGCCTGGCTGATAAGGCACTTCCTGTAGGAATTTAGTTTTCACTTTATAATGTCAACTTGCTCTACTGTGTCATGTTGTGTTCTGATGTTTGGGTTCAGGGATATTTGGAGTACTAATTGAACATTTTCTTCCTGCATCCTCTTATATTTCTCACCTTGATCATCAGTGTGGTGGCTGACTGTTAGTCATCTCGCTAAGTTACTTTGAATGAGGGCCTGTGGCTCAAGATGTTTGAAGGTCCGAGTATACAGTTCTCCTTTCTTTTGATCCCTTCTGACTTCCTGTGTAGCACAGTTGTTTCATGTGTAATATTACTCGCTTGTCTTTTTCAGACAAGAAAATCAAAAAAAGCGAAAGAAGCGTATAGATTTTAGCCATGTGGATTCTTGTTTCAGATTCTTGTTTCCACCCTGACCAAGTAGATTCAGTTCGGAAATGAGGCTTTGAGTGTAGGTGAGAATTTCCTTTCTGAGCAAGACACTTGCTACTTCTGTTCCTTTTTTTTCTTTTTTTTTTTTCCTGACCTGCTCTGCTCTTGGGTGGTTGAGTAAAGATGAAAGTGAGGGTGGTGCCTTGGGCACATTTGTTTAACGAGTTCTGCTGCCTGGTTTTGGGGTGGGTGTAGTGGCCAGTTAGCACTTAGCAATGTTGTGCTTCACGATTTCATTGTAGATAAGTGTTGTTTAGAGGTCATATTTTGAGTATATATGAATTAACCTTGCAAGCACAGAGCAGAATGCCATGAGAGAGCATCAGCACTCATAAGAGTGACCTTTCTTGTTGTGATGGTGCGGGTAAGAGTAGTAAGAGACTATAGTGACATGGAGTTGTATGTGCTGTGGTGGATAGTATTGGTAGTTTGTGAACTTGAGCTCAGGCTTGCCACAATTTTAATTTAAAGATATGCACAAAATCAGGCTCAGTCCTGCATGGTACATCATGCTGTGTTTTAAAAGATGTATATTTATTTATTTAATTTTATTTATTTATTTATTTTTATTTATTTTTATTTATTTTTATTTATTTATTTATATATATATACAGTATTAAAGAGTATTTACATTTTTGTAAAGCCACTAGGATGCTTAGCATTTCGGGCAGGTCCTTAACCCTTAGACCGTGCATATTGGAGGCCTGGTAGCGAAAAATATTTGAATTATGTAAAATTAACTTAAAAATTAAACAAATCTTCAACTTATTGGCTTCAGTGTCGTGAAACTTTCATCACAATATTTTCAGAAATGGATTTTAAATGCATTTTCTTGGGGGAGCCCAGAAAAAAGCCTGGAGCTATCCAGGCTGAATGGATATGTATAACTTTCTGGCATCAGTCAAAGTGCTAGGAGTTCTTGCCTACCGGGGACCACGACCCAGAACCTGGCCTCCTCAGAGAGGCACGAGGAACAATGGCCTATAGAAACCCCCTTGTGGTTGGGAGCATTCTATGTCTGCCATCGACCGGGATAAGCACCCAGAAAGGTTGGCGTCCCAAAACAAACCCCTATTCTGGTGAAAATATTGCTATTGAGAGCCGAACGAGTGGACAGAACTCCCCAAACAAAATTATCGAACTAGCATGACGTAATTACCTAAGTGTAATTACCTAAGTGTAGTTACAGGATGAGAGCTACGCTCGTGGTGTCCCGTCTTCCCAGCACTCTTTGTCATATAACGCTTTGAAACTACTGACGGTTTTGGCCTCCACCACCTTCTCACTTAACTTGTTCCAACCGTCTACCACTCTATTTGCGAAGGTGAATTTTCTTACGTTTCTTCGGCATCTGTGTTTAGCTAGTTTAAATCTATGACCTCTTGTTCTTGAAGTTCCAGGTCTCAGGAAATCTTCCCTGTCGATTTTATCAATTCCTGTTACTATTTTGTACGTAGTGATCATATCGCCTCTTTTTCTTCTATCTTCTAGTTTTTGCATATTTAATGCCTCTAACCTCTCCTCATAGCTCTTGTCCTTCATTTCTGGGAGCCACTTAGTGGCATGTCGTTGCACCTTTTCCAGTTTGTTGATGTGCTTCTTAAGATAAGGGCACCATACAACCGCTGCATATTCCAGCTTTGGTCTAATAAAAGTCGTGAACAATTTCTTTAGTATTTCTCCATCCATGTATTTAAAAGCAATTCTTAGGTTAGAAAGTGTAGCATAGGCTCCTCGCACAATGTTCTTGATGTGGTCCTCAGGTGACAGTTTTCTATCTAAAACCACCCCTAGATCCCTTTCTTTATCAGAATTCTTTAAAGATTTCTCACATAATTTATAGGTTGTGTGGGGTCTATGTTCACCAATTCCACATTCCATAACATGGCATTTATTCACATTAAATTCCATTTGCCAAGTGTTGCTCCAAATACTTATTTTGTCCAGGTCTTCTTGAAGGGCATGACAATCATCTAGGTTTCTTATCTTCCCTATTAACTTAGCATCATCAGCAAACATGTTCATGTAATTCTGTAATCCCTCTGGTAGATCGTTTATGTAGACAATGAACATTACCGGTGCAAGAACTGAACCCTGTGGTACTCCACTCGTGACATTCCTCCAATCCGATACCTTGCCTCTGATTACGGCCCTCATTTTTCTGTCAGTTAGGAAATTTTTCATCCATGTTAGTAGCTTACCTGTCACCCCTCCAATATGTTCCAGTTTCCAGAACAACCTCTTATGGGGAACTCTGTCGAAAGCCTTTTTTAGGTCCAGATAGATGCAGTCAACCCAACCATCTCTTTCCTGTAAAATCTCTGTTGCTCGATCATAAAAACTGAGTAAGTTCGTTACACAGGATCTTCCAGATCGAAAACCATACTGTCGGTCTGATATTATATCATTTCTCTCCAGGTGTTCTACCCATTTAGTTTTAATTATTTTTTCCAATATTTTGACTATTACACTTGTCAATGATACAGGTCTATAATTAAGGGGGTCTTCCCTGCTTCCACTTTTGTAGATTGGAACTATGTTAGCCTTTTTCCACACTCAGCTACAACTCCTGTAAACAGGGATGCCTGAAAAATCAGCTGAAGTGGAATGCTGAGCTCAGGTGCACACTCTCTCAGAACCCATGGTGAAACTCCATCTGGACCAACTGCCTTGTTCTTACTTAGCTCCTTGAGCATTTTTTTCCACTTCGTCTCTAGTCACCTCTATGTGCTCTATGTTGTTCTCTGGAATTCTTATTGTGTCTGGTTCCCTAAAGATTTCATTTTGTACAAACACACTTTGGAACTTTTCGTTTAGTGTTACACACATTTCCTTTTCATTTTCCGTGAATCTATTTACGTCATCACGTCGCCGTGCCACTGTCTGCGCAACCCCCCCCCCTTCCCCGGGAGGGGAAGGGAAACCCCAGACCCTCCACACCGGCGATCCAACTGGCAGTTCTTAGGCTGGATGTCAAAATGCACGAAAAACGCTGC
>WNGS01048663.1:226124-238845 GCA_020271785.1 Procambarus virginalis | reverse complement strand
GTGTGTTGAGCATAAGAGTGTTTGTGTGTTGAGCATGAGAGTGTCGGTGTGTGTTGTGAGCATTAGAGTGTCGGTGAGTGTAGAACATGAGAGAGTGGGTGTGTGTAGAGCATGAGAGTGTGGGTGTTGTGCATGAGAGTGAGGGTGCGTTGAGCATGAGAGTGTGGGTGTTGTGCATGAGAGTGTGGGTGTGTTGAGCATGAGAGTCTGGGTGTTGTGCATGAGAGTGTGCGTGTGTTGAGCATGAGAGTGTGGGTGTTGTGCATGAGAGTGTGGGTGTGTTGAGCATGAGAGTGGCGGTGTGTGTTGAGCATGAGAGTGTGGGTGTGTGTTGAGCATGAGAGTTTGGTGTTGTGCATGAGAGTGTGGGTGTTGTGCATGAGAGTGTGGGTGTGTTGAGCATGAGAGTGTGGGTGTGTGTAGAGTATGAGAGAGTGGGTGTGTGTAAAGCATGAGAGTGTTGGTTCTGTGCATGAGAGTGTGGGTGTTGAGCATGAGAGTGTGGGTGTTCTGCATTAGAGGGTCGGTGTGGTGTTGAGCATGAGAGTGTGGGTGTTGAGCATGGGAGTGTTGGTGTTGAGCATGAGAGTGTGGGTGTGTGTTGAGCATGAGAGTGTCGGTGTGTGTAGAGTATGAGAGGTGTGGGTGTGTGTTGAGCATGAGAGTGTGTGTGTTTAGCATGAGGAGTGTCGGTGTGTGTTGAGCATGAGAGTGTCGGAGTGTGTTGAGCATGAGAGTGTGGGTGTTGAGCATGAGAGTGTCGGTGTGTCTTGAGCATGAGAGTGTGGGTGTTGAGCATGAGAGTGTGGGTGTGTGTTGAGCATGAGAGTGTGGGTGTTGAGCATGAGAGTGTGGGTGTGTGTGGAACATGAGAGTGTGGGTGTGTGTAGAGCGTGAGAGTGTGGGTGTTGTGAATCAGAGTGTGGGTGTGAGTTTTGAGCATGAGAGTGTGGGTGTGTGCATGTGAGTGTGGGTGTGTGTGTGTTGAGCATGAGAATGTGGGTGTGTGGTGGAGTCAGTAGTATTAAAGGGTAAAATGAATTTCAGGTTTTGGTCGTCGTACTAAAAAAAAGAATAATATAAATTAACTTGAACGTGTTTAAAGTTGGCAGCTGGTGACAAGTACAAGAAATTAGAAATCTCAAATATAGAATTTTCGAACGCAAAAGTTAAATTTTATGGAATGGCGAAGAATTAAAAAACTAGTGGATGAAAGGGTATAACAAAAAGAATATAAATAGGAAAGTAAATATATCAGTGCAACATAGAACTCGAAAAATTAATACAAATTTAAGAAGTACAGATTTAGAAATATCTTAAGCCACGAAAGGGCAGAGGGTCTGCTGATGTGGCCCAACACACCTCATGTGGTGTCGTATATGCTTATGGCATTCTTACCTTACTAGTAAACATTGCATTTAATCAGAAACATACAGGTCGTAATTCTACCTCCCATGTGAGAACTCCAAGTTCTCCATACCAACTGGGAGAACTCCCGGATCTTTATACCAATGGGAGAAACTCCTGGGTCTCTATACAAGTGGGAGAACTCCAGGAGTCTCCATACCGAATAGAGAACTCCGGGCTCTTCGTTCCAAGTGAGAGAACTCCAAGGTCTCCATACCAAGTAAGAGAACTTCAAGATCTCCATAACAAGTGAGGGTACTCCTGGGTCTCCATCCCGAGTGAGCGAACTCCAGGATCTCCATGCCGAGTGATTGTTGGAAATTTCCAACACTTAATTACTAACCAGAAGAGTCCCGCTGTCCACCCATCTGACAGCTGGTAGACAGCGCTTCGGATTCGTAGTCCTGAGGTTCCGAGTTCGATCCCCAGTGGAGGCGGGACAAATGGACAAATGTTTCTTTCACCCTGATGCCCCTGATACCCAGCAGTAAATAGGTACCTGGGAGTTAGACAGCTGCTACTGGCTACTTCCTGGACGTGTGTGTAACAAAAGGAGGCCTGGTCGAGGACCAGGCCGTAGGGACGCTAAGCCCTCAAATCATCTCCAGATAACCCCAAGTCCGATAAGAGGTAATTCTTGTACGTGTCATTATATTTTACTAACATTACTAACTAGTAGTGTAGTGAAATTAAATTAATTAAATTAAGGTGTAGTACTGCCTGATTTCTCCCTAGAATCACTTGGGGGAATAATTTCTATATATTATGGATCGAATTGAATCCCAGTCTCATTTACCTTTCTTTATTGAGGATTATTGATTAATAGAGTTACTTACATTTAATAATATATGCGATCGTTTACTGGAAATAAGGTTGTACAATTTACATTTAATAATATACGCGATCGTTTACTGGAAATAAGGTTGTACAGCTGTGATCAGCTGATTCAGTAAATAAAGTGACAAGCTAAATTTCCTCTCTAAATATTTCTTGTTCACTTAATGTCATCTCATTTAATTACTTGCAGTTCAAGAAATCAAATGTTATTTTATAAGACTCCTTATTCTGACGTAAATATTCATCAAACTATTTTCCAACTATTCGTAAATATTCTCCATCCATTCGGAACTCTTATGTGAAATATTACACTTTATATACAGAGTTCTAGCGTTGGCACGAGTGCGCATGCGCCACTGGAGCAGGAAGAAGATTCGCCATATTATCAAGCTAACTTCAAGGTATTCTGGAGTGACACTGCTTTCATTGACCGAAATTCATAGCATCCGCCCTTCTGCGAACTTCTGGTTGAGTGTGCAACGTCCACAACTTACGATCACCACGTTCGGCAGCTACTTCATTAAGTAGATTGGGTTGTATTGGCATTATTTCTCTGATTTATTTAATATGCTGTCGTTACGTCGTGAGGCTATATAAAACATGCACATAAGTGCTGATCATATCCTCCAATTTCTTTAGATCATGCGATTAAATGCACAAATAATAATTTTGGGAATGGAAATTACATAAGATTTGCCTTTCAGGGTGGAATTAAGACCGAGAGAGACTTGTTTCTACACCCTGATCACGTGTTTCCACGGATAGCTAACTGGAACTGGAATAAAGGTGTTGTAGAGGTTGAATGTAGTCTACGATCACCACTGGCAGCTAAGCCGTTTCCAGTATTCTTATAGTAGTAGCTATTTATTATTATTATTCATAATCAATTTATTATTTACATGTCTTATTTCATTAATAGATATGAATTAACATCTCAATATTTCACCCCCAAAATTTATGTGCATGGAATAGATCTAGAGTTAATACTAATTTACAGTTCACTTATATAGATTTATTTGATTTCATTCATACATTCATTATAGGAGATCCATAAGTCACTGGTTCTCTAATTTTTCAATATAAATTATTTGGTCCTTCAAAATATTTAATATTCTTATGTAATAGATCTAAATTCCCTACCCATATTTATGGTTCTACGAACCAGGATAGCTGAGAATTTAAGCTATCCTCAGGAAATAGTGTAAATTTATAAATGTTTTATGTTGCAGTATATCAAATTAAATTACTGTTCCTATATAATCAACTATAACTCAACTAACCAATTACTAACCCTGATAACATTATACTTTAATTCAGAATATTGTCAGGAACTAGGCCTAAAAATACTTCATTATTATTTACGCGCCGTCACACCATATTTTATAGCCTAACCCATTATTTTCACATATTAATTTACTAGGCTGAAATATAGATGTTTAAAGTAGCATTAGTAGGTCATAGTCAGTTACCCACACACTTAGGCCTATACCCCAAACAGAGGTGAGAATATTTAGGTCACCAGGAGCAACTGCTCATAGTTTTTACAAATCCGGTGTTAACGCCTGCATTAAATTGGCCACACCATTTAACCATTATTTATCTTGGTGGTAATGATATCCAACCAGCTCGGCACTCAACTGAATCATAAACTATCTCAGAAACATTATTAATTCCTTTAAGGAAAATAATAGCACTGTTGTGTTCACATTAGTGGAACCTCTCCAACCAACAAGTAATAATCGTTTGGGAGTGAGCCCTGAGTATTATTAACGTGCAGCAAAATATATAAATTTTCGGCTGAGGAGAAAAGTAAGGCTGGAGGCCACCTATATTCATTTTTCTGCCAGACTATTCCGTGAAGGCCTTGCTTCAGACGGAGTACACCTGTCATGACAGTCTAGGGCATATATGGTCGATAAATTAATTAATACCATTAATCATCAAAGGAGATTGTGGCTAGAAAGCCAACATTAACTGTATACAGTTAAAATTTCTTATTCATGTAGTTCTTATATGTATACTCCATATAAATCAAAATTATAAAAATCCAAAAACATAGAACTGCTATATATATATTAACATTACTACACTTTATATCATTGTTACATTTTATGCCAACCCACATAGGGTAGGATATTCTTGGACCGGAATTGTACTAAGCCATGTACAACTCTAGCCTAAACTATTATTAGATACTTTATTAGGTAGGATAATACCTGACTAGTACTGTATTAGACAGCACGGTTTATTATTATTTATTGTTTTAAAGACCCTAAACAGGGGAAATCGTATTTATTTATTCTATGTATGTCTTTGAGTGTCACTATACCAACCGAAGGTGATAATGACGAGCTAACCCAGATATCAGTGACATCCAAGCACCACTCATATTAGCTATTTCGTGTTAGGTATGTAAACTAACCTCTAGTCGAGGTAGGATTATAGCCTAATCCAATAAATTAAATATTAGGCTACTATATTGCTATATGTCTCTGCTACATGAGCCAATATCTTAGTTACATTAGTAACAACTACATTAAACCCAAGAAGCCTCTAACCACCATGATGGACATGGCTGGAAGAATGAAAAAAGACCCTTACAGGTCTAAAAAGTCACTTAACCAGGCAGATCAACAAATGCCAAGATCTGTCACAACAGACACCTATTGACTATTTATAGCTGTAAAATCATTTCCAAGTTGCTAATAATAAGTTTGAGCAAATTAGAGCAAAAATAAATCAATATATGTCTGAACTTAGTAAGACACAAATTACAGACACAGGATTAGAAGACATCATGTGAGATTTAGCCCAGTACGAAGATGATGTACAGGTTAAATTATAGCCCTTTAACAAACTGATTACTCAGAATAAAGTAGTCACAGCGTCTGAAAAATCTTCCACAACCTGAAGTAAAATTACCTGTGAATGTCCACCCACATTCTCTGATAGTGAGAATGAAAGTTGGGATGATTTTTTATATAAGTTTGTAGATGCAATAGATTCTAAAACCATACTCCCAAAACTATTCTGTTTACTTATTTACAAGGTCAACTCCGAGACGAAACCTTGAAGGTAATATCTCCAATTTAAACTTGACCTGTGATGGATATGACCTCGCAGTTCAACTGCTTAAGAGCAATTATGACAACAACGAGAGCTATCACCACCTTAGTAAAAAAAAAAATGCTGGATTTACAAGCAACAGATAGTTCCACTGACTCTCTCCAAACTTTTCGGTTGGAGCTTGAGTCCCTACTTAAGGCCTAAAGCCTCAAGGTCGACCTCAAGGGTGCTGAATGGTTGATACGAGTAATTATAAGACGCAAGTTGCCCAGTGAACACTGGACAAACTGTGTACTTTACACAATAAAACATCTCTGAACGTGACAGTGACAGAGATAACAGAACACTTTATGCCTCAGCGGACCTTAAATCTCAGATTTGTACATAGTTAAAAACTGAGGGAGTAAACTGCTGCTTTAAACTGTTATTGAATAGAACAAAATACCAACTTTCAACTTTGAGAGAACATCCTTTGGAGTTGATATTCGTTTGAGATTAGAACTCAACACCGATCCGTGGGTTATAATAGTAACGAACCTGGATACAAGTTTAACATTAAACTAGCTAGGATGTGGATTGATCGGATAACGCCTTTCGCATCTGGATTGGAGACTATTGATTGGACGGTCGTAGAACAAAATACACCAGTTACTTATACGTTTAATTAATAAGACACTCTACAAGACGTTATTCTAGGGAATGGACAGCAGAGATTAAGTATTGACCAGCCATGGGAGAGCATTATCCCGGATAAATTATTTATTTTGATGACAAATATGGAAAGAATGTCTGAAGCGTATACACATAATCCTCTTTATTCGATCACTGTGATTTAACTAATGTATATATTACATGGGATGGGACGAATTTATTTGATATAACTTGTAAGTTCCCGAATAAATGTTCAAAACTATACTATGAGACTCAAAACACAGTAGGCTTTAACGCCTGTAATACCTTGACACATTTAGACTAACGCCTGAGGAACTGAGAGACATGCTTCCTATAGAAGCATCGGGCAACTTGAGAATTACGCTAGAATTTGCAGTTCCCATAAAATCAAATAACGTTATTATCTTATTTGGAAACACGATGGGAGTTTTGAGAATTTATTCCGTTTGGCGAATCATGTGCAATACTAGAGTATGAACTGTAAACAAATTAATACTGCATTGAAGATATAACGGGCAACAAAGTTGAATATATATTGGACGTTATTTACGATTTATATATATAAAATATTGAAACGATCCGATTATGTTTCTAATAAATACAATAGGAAGTGATGGAACACTGAACTGCTGTGTACAAATATAAAAAAGAAAATAGTTATACTATATTCTTATGGAATAAATGTGTATTCGCCATACATTTTGGAGTTTTTAAATTTTTATCAAGACTGCAAAGTATATATGTTCACAGAACGACTTCAGAGTCTAAATACATACATATGAATGCAGGTAATATGCAATTTTTTTCTATCACCTCTCAAACAAGGATCTGAAAGACACATTAAACCTATTTGAAACTAGTTTTACTTATGGATCTTATATGCAGAATGATAGGAAAGTAATGAACTATCTTATGCTATATTTACAAATATGCTGAGCTGCTATGAAACATTATGTTACAATAAGAGCGAAAATTGCCGGAAAATGTGCTTGGAAGCGAGATGACAGGCTGAATGAGTCTACATATGAAAAAAACTATCTTAGAATTGTACTGGTGTAAACGCTATCTAAACTGTTATTCTTCTATTTTACAGAGATAAGGACTGAACAACATGGATATTATACACGCGGATGGAAGACAGAGATTCCCTGAAGAGGGAACAGTAATGCTATTGAAATATTTGACAAAGAACACAAAGAATGCGAAGAATGACCTTTGAACTTGCGAAAACATGCTAAGATCATTATGAGAAAATGATAAAGAACACAGAAAACATGAGAAAAAGATTGAGAAGAAAATGGAGAAATGGGTGAAAAATATAAACTATATTATACCATATTATATATTCTCACATTCCCGATGTACCTTTTGTATATGAATAAATAAATAAAATAAATAAATAAAAGGACATGAGCGTCTTGCAACTACACCACGGAGACTGGTTGTACAAGAATGTAACAACTCTTATATATACCAAAAAAAAGTGAATGACCTGTGATTATTAGCTCATTAGTGATTATTTACATAGCTGAGTGAACAAAGGGTATGAAGGAGAGGATATACTTATTTTTGAACAGGTGATAGGATGAGCGGGTCTTGATCTGAAATAATTAAATTTGATGAACTAAAGGTGGAGGACAGGAATTGGAGCTCGGATAATGTCTTGATTTTTTTACAGGGGGTCTGGAATGTAGTGGGGTTTTAAAATCTCAGGGGATTTGGACAGGTAATAGTTAACTTGCAGGAGCGAATTAAGGCAGGGGGGTACAAAAGCTTTAGTTTTGTAACACTATTTCTTTATTTACGCAGTTAGAAGTATGTCTGCTTTAAATTTCATGGAAATTGATCGGGTATTGACAGAGTTGTAACAGTAAAGTAAGGCGGAGGTCAAGAGCTAGAGCTTTGTAACTAGATTATTGTATTTTACCATGTCTGAAATACAGTGGTTTTAAATTTCAGGGAAATTGTTTTGGTATTAATGAAGATACGCGAGGGGGGTTAAGGCGGGGACAAGAGCTAGAATTAGGTAATTTTTTTGATCATATTTACTATGTATGAAATAGCTAAGTTTTTAATCTCGAGTAAATTGATTAGATACTAAAGAAGATACGAGAGAGAACTAAGGTGGGGACTGGGGCTAGAATTCAGTACAACAATTTTCTGTCTTCTTATGGCTGAAATGTGAATTTTTAAATTGGGCTAAAATTGCGCTATTAGTAGCAAAACTACACTTATAAAGGTGGTCTCTTGCACATTTTGGTCTTTAGCTGGTCTTTGTCACATTTTCGGTCATAAAATAGACGCTTAAAATATTTCGGTCTTCAACTGGTCTCTGAATAACTTTTGTCTCAACTGGACTCTGTCGAATTTTATTCTAAAAATGGTCTCTGAAATTATTTTGGTCTTAAATGGGACTCTAACATATTTTTGGTCTTGTAATGGTCTCAAACGAATTTTTGATCTCAAACTGAGCTGTCAAATTTAAGTCTTAAACTGGACTCTGATGAAAATCGGTCTGATAATGTCTCTGTCATATTTTGGTCTTAAGCTGACTCAGTTAAATTTTCGGCCTAAAATGGACTCATCATTAATTTCAGTCTTATAATGGACTCTGTCATATTTTGGTCTTTTACTGGTCTTTGAGCAATTTCGGTCTTTAAATGGTCTCTGATGAAAATTGGTCTGAAAATGGTCACTGAATAAGTTGGGTCTTTTTATTGGTGAAACAGCAGTAAGGATATAAAACTTACTGCTAAGATGTCTATTTTCCCTTAACAGTTTCTATGAACATATACACTTAAAAATGGTCTTGTGAAAAGTTTCTTAGTTAAGTTAAGAGTCTTAAACTCTCAAATACATTCTATGATTATATGAACTCTGAATATTTCATAAAATTGAGCACTGAACATTTTTTAATTTCTCCCATAACAAACCTTTAAGAACGAATGAGTGATATTTGGTCTGAATTCCCCCATAAGAACCTTTAAGAACGAATGATTGATTTTGCCTCGAATTTCCCCCATAAGAAACCCTCAACTCCTAATCAGTGTTTTTTGGTCAGAATTTTTCCCATAAGAAACCATTAAGAACAAAGCGGGAAATGGGAAATTTTACCTGGAAACCCTGGAGGTTTAGTGGGAAATGGCTCCCCAAATTATATTTCCCGCTGAGCCTCCATCCCTAATATTCCTTATGACGCTCCCGACCTCCCGCTGTGACGCTTCATACCCCTATAGGACGCTCCCAACTCCCCCCCTCCCAAGATGCTCTTGACCCCCTCTGTCACGCTCCCGACCCCCTTGTGACACTCCTGACCCTCTGTGACGCTCTCGACCCCCTATGTGAAGCTTCCATCCCCCTGTGATGCTCCCGACCCCCCTTATGATGCTCCCGACCCCTTTGTGACGCTGCAGACCTCTCTATGATGCTCCCGACCCCCCAGTGACGCTCCCGAGTCCCCTGTGATGCTTCCGACCCTTTTTATGATCACCCAACCTTCCCTATGACCCTCCCGACCCCTACTATGAAGCTTCCGATCCCCTCCTTATGATGCTCCAGACCCACCTGTGACGCTCCAGATTCTCCTGTGACGCTCACCCCTCTATGATGCTCTCGGCCCACCATATGACGTTCCCGACCCCTCTGTGACCCCTTCTGATCCCCTCCCCCCACCTCATGACGTAACTTAACTGAAAAATTTATCTTGAGCAGATTTACCATAAATAATATTTCATTACATTTTTAGTACATTACTACTTCTGTGGCCCATATTTATTCTGTAACCATATTTAAGATACACAGAAGTCACAATAGCGTGATTTATCAAAATTTGACCATGTCATGGTGCAGTTGACTAAGGCAGCGTCTGGGATCATCCCGGGCGTAACTTTGAGCCTTCATCACGGCCCACGTGGATTTGTTTATTGAAGGCCATTTTGTACACCTCAGTATTTTATTGACATAATTATGTCTTAGTAAGCCTCATATATATGTTCTGAGTATTACATTTAAATATCAACTATTACACTATTATAATAAAAATAAATTACACTTTTCTTGGAAGGCTCGAAAAACTAAAAATTGTATGCATTATATACTTATGTATCTAAGAGTATCTGCAATTGTTATTGGCTTACCTGGCCGGTAAGAAAGTTAGGTGGATGCTTCTTCAAGAAAGACTTGAGGTCGCCGAGCGGCATGAGCTCCATGACCACATAGACGGGAGTGTAGTCGCCCACCACGCCCAGGAGCCTCACCACGTGGTGACACGAGATGTTCCTGTGGGCAACACAGTAATGTTGCTGAAGCCGTACTCTCCTAGATGACAAGCACTACCACAAACCAAGACGTAGTAGTGGAAGTTATCCCTATGGCCTGCAACGTTGTCCCCCCCCCCTCCTCCTCCTTCGCAGGCCATAGGCATAGGGGAGTTTTAATTTTTTCCCCTCGCAGGCCATAGTTGTAAAGGCGTTTTAATTTTTACTTTCTCCCCACAGTCGATCATTGCACAAGAGGGTGTTTTAATTTTTCTTTCGTATCATTTACCAACTGCTCCCTTCCATCACATATAATTTTCCAAAAAGAGGTATTGAACATCTCCCGTTCTGGCCCTTATTTTTTTCGCCCAAGGGATTAAATGGCCGCCTCCAGTCATCCCGAAATGTGCTCACTTCAGGGACTCTGCACATACAGTCATCCCTGATGGTCAATGACCTCATTAGCCAGCCAGTCTTCATCTTCCCTCAATAAGCTCATTTTCTCTCATTTTCTGAGTAGAGTATTAAACCTCTTTTGCAGGAAGACCTGCAGCTGGTGAAGACACGGGGGGAGAACATGGGTCTCGTTCTTAACCCTCCAAGTGCGAAATTATTGCATCCAGTGAGGTAATTATTAGAGCCGTGAAATCAGTGTTACCAGAAGCCTCAGTCATTAAACCCACCGACAGCACACTACTTGGAGCACCTCTGGGCCACAATGCCACTGCTGCATTCATTGACGAAAAGTTTAGAGACCTAAAGAGGATGGAAACGAGAATAGGGGACTTGGACTCCCATGATGCCCTCTACCTTTTCACAAAGTGCCTTACCTTGCCCAGGCTAACATACTTCTTAAGGTGTGCACATACTTTTGCAACCCACTTCTAAATCAATATGATGAGCTCCTCAGGTCAATATTCAGGAAGGCACTCAACCTAGATTTAGATGACAGTCAGTGGGACCAAGCAACACTACCAGTGAGATTTGGGGAGATAGGCATATGAAAGGCAACTGAGGTAGCACTTCCAGCATTCTTATCTTCATGTACAGCAGCCAACGAATTGGTAGGGCAGATCCTACCATAGCGTATGAGAGAGACAGCGGGAACTCATGATCAAACGTTCATCGAAGCAGCCAGACAATGGGACACCATCGCACACCCTCAACCCCGACCACAAGTCCCAAAAGACCACAAGCAGGCCCACTGGGATAGCCCCATAATGGAAAAGACTGTCACAGCAATGATTGACAGCGCTGATGCTGAAAACAAAGCCCGCCTCCTAGCGGTAACAGTACCCCACGCCGGGGATTTTTTATTTGCTGTGCCCAGTGCAGCCCTGGGAACTCACCTCAGTCATGACGCTCTCAGCATTGGAGTTGCCCTTCGCCTTGCCGCCCCCATCCTCACCGAACATAGGAGTATCTGCAGAACTGCGATGGCAGACCAATATGGTCGTCATGGTATAGTATGTCGTAAATCACAGGGTAAGATTGCAAGACATGAAGAAGTCAACGACATCATCAAGAAGAGCCTCGCCACAGCCCGCTGCCTGGCACAAAGAGAACCACACTTATCCAGACCTAACGACCCTCAGAAGCGTCCAGATGGGGTCACCTTGCTACCTTGGAAGGATGGTAAGCAAGTGGTGTGGGACTACACGTGCGCTGCCACACTGGCCAGTACCTACCTCCACTACAGCACACGTGAAAGGGGTGGTGCTTCTTTCAGGGAATCGCAGAAAATTATTAAATACAGAGGTCTGGCACACTGCTACAGCTTTGTTCCGATCGGCTCGGACCCCCTCGGTGTATGGGGAAAATGTGCATTGAAGTTCCTGAAGGAATTGGGGGACAATTTAATCAGCGCTACAAAAGACCAGAGAGCGAAAAGTTTCTTGTTCCAGCGCCTCAGTGTTGCGATTCAGAGGGGAAATGCCTGTTGCGTCTTGGGCACTAGTCCAACTTCAGAGGAATTCGAAGAAGTGTTTGACTTGCAACAATGATCGAACCTGTCTGTGACATTCATCAATGTTTCCCATTGTCGTGTTTTTCAAGAGAGCCATAACCTTTAAGCACCTATTTTGTATTATTATTTTGTATCAACCATGTATATCTTGTTACCATCAAATACATAATAAAGCACAAAAAAAAATAAGGGGGTGGTAGGAGAAAAGCACACAGAAACTGTATTGGAGGGGACCTAACATTCCCTCTAATGCGTTATGCGTGGTTTCCTCCGAGGCTATGGGTCCCCCTCTTCCAGCTAGAGGTGGTACTCCCTTCCATATTATATATATATATACAGTAGGAATCCACAAGGTCTTCTCTGAACACTATTATTTTTCTTCTTCCAGGATGTGGGTTCCTTCAACTGAAACCAGTGGTGGTACCCCTATATTAATATATTCTATAATATTATATATATATATTATATATATTATATATATATATATATATATATACTATAGTATATATATAATATA
>WNGS01048663.1:203268-220658 GCA_020271785.1 Procambarus virginalis | reverse complement strand
CCCACACTCTCATGCTCAACACCCACACTCTCATGCTCTACACACACTGACACTCTCATGCTCAACACCCACACTCTCATGCTCAACACCCACACTCTAATGTTCAACACTCACACTCTCATGCTCAACAACCACACTCTCATGCTCAACACACACCGACACTTTCATGCTCAACACACACCGACACTCTCATGCTCAACACACACCGACACTCTCATGCTCAACACACACACTCTCATGCTCAACACACACCCACACTCTCATTCTCTACACACACCGACACTCTTATGCTCAACACACACACCCACACTCTCATGCTCAACACACACACTCACATGCTCAACACTCACACTCTCATGCTCAAAACACACCGACCCTCTCATGCACAACACCCACCCACATTCTCATGCTCAACACACACCCTCACTCTCATGCTCAACACACACCAACTCTCTCATGCTCTACAAAACCGACATTCTAGCGCTCAAAACACCACCGACACTCTCATGCTCAACACACACCGACACTCTCATGCTCAACACACATCCACACTCTCATTGTCAACACACACCGACACTCTCATGCTCAACACAAACCGACACTCTCATGCTCAACACACACAGTCACTCTCATGATCAACACACACCCACACTCTCATGCTCAACACACCCACACACTCATGCACAACACACACACTCTCATGCTCAACACACCCACACTCTCATGCACAACACCCACACTCTCATGCTCAACGCACCCACACTCTCATGCACAACACCCACACTCTCATGCTCTACACACACAGACTCTCTCATACTCTACACACACACACTCTCATGCTCAACACACCCACATTCTCATGCACAACACCCACACTCTCATGCACAACACCCACACTCTCATGTTCAATACACACTCACACTCTCATGCTAAACACACACTCAGTCTCATGCACAGCACCCACAGTCTCATGCACAACACCCACAGTCTCATGCACAACACCCATAGTCTCATGCACAACACCCCACTCTCATGTTCAACATACACTCATACTCTCATGCTCAAAACACACCCACACTTTCCTGCACATCACCCAAACTCTCATCCACAACACCCACACTCTCATGCTAAACACCCACACTCTCATGCTCAACACACCCACACTCTCATGCACAACACACACACTCTCATGCTCAACACACCCACACTCTCATGCACAACACACACACTCTCATGCTCAACACACCCACACTCTCATGCACAACACCCACACTCTCATGCTCAACGCACCCACACTCTCATGCACAACACTCACACTCTCATGCTCTACACACACCCACTCTCCCATACTCTACACACACACCCACACTCTCATGCTCAACACACCCACACTCTCATGCCAAACACCCATACTCTCATGCACAACACCCACACTCTCATGCTCAACACACACCCACACTCTCATGCTCAACACACATCCACTCTCTCATGTTCAACACGCACCCACACTCTCTTCCTCAACACACCCACACTCTCATGCACAACACCCACACTCTCATGTTCAACATACACCCACACTCTCATGCTCAACACACACCGACACTCTCATGCTCAACACACACCCACACTCTCATGCTCAACACACACCGACACTCTCATGCTCAACACCCACACTCTCATGCTCAACACTCACACTCTCTTGTTCAACATACACCGACACTCTCATGCTCAACACCCACACTCTCATGCTCAACACCCACACTCTCATGCTCAACATCCACACTCTCATGCTCAACACCCACACTCGCATGCTCAACACACACCGACACTCTCATGCTCAATACACACCGACAGTCTCATGCTCAACACACACGCTCTCATGCTCATCACACACCCACACTCTCATGCTGTACACACACCGACACTCTCATACTCAACACACACACTCTCATGTTCTACACACACCGACACTCTCATGCTCAACACACACCCACACTCTCATGCTCAACACACACTCTCCCATGCTCAACACCCACACTCTCATGCTCAACATGCACCCATACTCTCATGCTCAACACACACCCTCACTCTCAAGCTCAACACACACCCACACTCTCATGCACATCACCCACACTCTCATGCTCAACACGACCACATTCTCATGCACAACATGCACACTCTCATGCTCAACACACCCACACTCTCATGCACAACACCCACACTCTCATGCTCAACACACGCACATTCTCATGCACAACACCCACACTCTCACGCTCAACACACCCACACTCTAATGCACAACACACACTCTCTCATGCTCAACACACCCTCACTTTCATTCACAACACACGCACTCTCATGCTCAAAGCACCCACACTCTCATGCACAACACCCACACTCTCATGCACAACACACACACTCTCATGCTCAACACACCCACACTCTCATGCACAACACCCACACTCATGCTCAACGCACGCACACTCTCTTGCACAACACCCACACTCTCATGCTCAACACCCACACTCTCATGCTCAACATACACCGACACTCTCATGCTCAATACACACCGACACTCTCATGCTCAACACACACCCACACTCTCATGCTCTACACACACCGACACTCTCATGCTCAACACCCACAGTCTTATGCTCAACACACACTGACACTCTCATTCTCAACACCCACACTCTCATGCTCAACACACACTGACACTCTCATACTCAACACACACCCACACTCTCATGCTCAACACACACACTCTCATGCTCATCACACACCCACACTCTTATGCTCTACACACACCGACACTCTCATGCTCAACACACACACTCTCATGTTCTACACACACACCGACACTCTCATGCTCAACACACCCTCACTCTCATGCACAACACCCACACTCTCATGCTCTACACACACCCATACTCTCATGCTCTTCACACACCCACACTCTCATGTTCAACACACACCCACACTCTCATGCTCTACACACACCCACACTCTCATGCTCAACACACACCCACACTCTCATGTTCTACACACTCCCACACGCTCATGCTCAACACACACCCACACTCTCATGTTCAACACACACCCACACTCTCATGCTCTACACACACCCACACTCTCATGCTCTACACACACCCACACTCCTCCAAACGATAACTCTGACGAGTGGTGGTGCTGGTGTTGTAGAAGATGGTGGAGATGGCGGTGGAGGCTGCGGACGGGATGGCCTACCTGGCGGCCTGCAGGCTGGTACACAGGGATCTTGCAGCTCGGAACTGCATGCTTGATCGAGACCTCACACTTAAGATCGGCGACTTTGGTCTCTCCCGGAATCTCAAATCAAATTACTATAGGAAAGGTGACTATCATTCTGTCTTTTATTCTGTATCTTTATTCGTGAGCTCTATTTTGTGATTTGTTGTGTAAATCAACATTTATATGTAAATATTGATATGGCCAAGTGTGAGTTTATGATGATACTAATGTTGAGTGTGTGTGATACCGTGGACCAGAGGGCCAGGGTGTACTGCCGGTAAAGTGGATGTCGCCCGAGAGTCTACAGTTCAGTGTGTATAGCACCCAGAGTGACGTGTGGAGCTACGGCGTCCTACTGTGGGAGATGGCCACCAGAGGCCTCACTCCATACAAGGTAATTGGCTGCTTTCTTCGTTAATGATACTATTTCATATATTTGTATGTTTAAATGGAATGGTCTGTGTCTGTTTTTCTGCCTGAGGTTGGAGGACAAACTCTGTGGTCTGTTTTACATTCTCACCCAAGTTTTGACAGTAATTGCTGTTGGGTACATGCCCAACATGGTCAAGGTTGGCATAAAACAAATGAGCACCACTTGACATGGTACTAGTGGGAACCCCGTAAGATGTGTCATGGAACATCATATTAATAGGACATGGAATATTTTAATTTTTCTTGTCATTTTCTGTGTTTTTCGTTGGATGATTACCTCTCATATTTTGCGTGTATAGGGCTGCAATATGTTTTCATTAGGTTATACACTTATATCTCAACAACAGTCCACCCAATGCCTCTTAAGTGCCCATCCCTCTCACAACAACTGCGTTGCGAACCACTCTCCGCCTCCAATGTGTCAGTCCGTTATACCCACTCAGTGTCATGTAAGAGGAGAGAAAGAGTTATATGATTGGTTCCTTTAAGATAGTTCTCTATTTCAAAGTACATTTTCATGATATAATGAGATTCTAATAGCAGGCTTCAGATGAGCTAAGTTAGGATAACAGCTCTTGCTTGCAGTTTCACTAAGCCTGTCATTTGACCGCCCTTAGGAACCTTAGTCTTAGTTAAAAGAACAAGTGAAAAGAGAGCGAAAGACAAAGGAGAAGAAATTATCAGGGGGAAAGCGTCAAGCTATTACGAAAATATAGCAGTTAGTAGGGATCATGATAAGGATTTGAGATGGGACGGGTTGGGGGGAGGAATGGTGCCCAACCACTTGTACGGTCGGGGATTGAACGCCGACCTATTTGAGGCGAGACCGTCTCTCTATCGTCCTGCCCCAAGAGAGAGAGAGAGAGAGAGAGAGAGAGAGAGAGAGAGAGAGAGAGAGAGAGAGAGAGAGAGAGAGAGAGAGAGAGAGAGAGAGAGAGAGAGAGAGAGAGAGAGAGAGAGAAAGGAGAGAGAGAAATTAGAAAGGAGTGAAAGGAGAGTGAGAGAGAGAGTTGCAATTGGTTGCAATCAGGAGAATGATGATCTACTGTTAAACCACTTTGCTGCCTAGATGAAAGTCCCTGATCCTGAACGTCAGCCTCCACATCTTGCCCCAAGCACTGTGTCTAGGATGACTCAAGTGATTATACAGCAGGCTGAAGTTCTCCATCTCCTTAAAAACTCTAGACACAAGCAAAGTTGTTGGGTCAGATAAGGTCAGTCCACGATTACTACGCAGCTGCGCTGTCTTGTTGGCTCCACCTCTCATGTGCCTCTTCCAAACTCTGCCTAGCTCAAAGAATTTGGCCCTCCTTATGAAAGATGGCAGATGTTAAACACAGAGATCACACTAACGTGATGCATCAAATGAACAAATCCACAAGGGCCGTGACGAGGATTCGAACCTGCGTCCGGTAGCATCCCAGACATGCCTCTATCGACTGAGCTACGACAGGATTAAAAAGAGTTGAAACCGAAGTTCTACTGAACTTACTGGATCCTGTAGCCTCTCCGAGGCACAAACCTGGAATTTTTTAAAACCAGGTTTCAACTCGATTTGTTCATTTGATGCATCACGTTAGTGTGATCTCTGTGTGTAATGATGTAAAGGCGAAGAGGGAGAACGGCCTATTGTCATAGCTCGGGTGCAGGGGGGTGAGTTGTGTAAAATCCTGGTTTGTGCCTCGGAAAGGCTACGGGATCCAGTAAGTTCAGTAGAACTTCGGTTTCAACTCTTTTAACCCTGTCGTAGCTTAGTTGATTAAAGCAGTGTCTGGGATGCTCCCGGACGCAGGTGTGAATCCTCGTCACGGCCCTTGTTCATTTGTTCATGGCAGATGTTGTTCAAGTGCATAAAAAGAAGAGTCACTCAGTGGTTGGTAACTACAGGCCAGCATCTCGGCTCCCAATTTCTGATAAAATGCTAGAATCATTAATCGCTTAGCAAATTATATGATTTTTGTATCATCGTCAGCTAATAGATGATCGACAGTATGGTTTTAGAAAAGGCCGATCTGCTGATGTTCTCTTTCTAAATCTCTCCACTAAGTGGCATCATTCATTGGATGAGTCCAAGATCAGCTGTGTTGTTGCTCTCGACATAGCAGGAGCCTTTGATCTGGTCGTACACTCTGGATTAGTTGTGAAGCTTCAAGCACTTAGCATCTCAGGTTTCATCTCCGAGTTAATAAAAGACTTGTGGGAAAAATGCCTTGATTGTTTAATGAGGAGAATTATTTAGGACATGATCTTCACAGAAAGAAAAATTACTTTAGGTATGCAAACATAATGCAACTAAAATTCTTAGCTTTAGCAAAGACCCTAACTGGGTCGTAAATCCAGGTTTTTCTGTCATTGATACAGGTGATGGGTCAAAGGTTTACAGGAACTCTTCTTAAGGTTTATCAAATATTGATTGCTGAACCACAAGTACCTGTTGGCATTTCAACACATTAGCATTGTACAGCATAATATTCAATGGATAAAATAATGAACACAGTTCTTTGACTGTATATACTGGTTCTTGTTATAGATCAAAGATTTAAACAATATGCACAGTCTAGCCATGCTCTAAAATCTCTTAATGCAGCATCCAACAATCAATTATATTAATAAACACAACAAGTTAGTTGCATTATACATGTGAGATTTTTTTGTCTTTTGACTTTTACTTGATCAAAATATTTCCTACTGATGTTACGTTAATGTAACTGCCTCGCATGGGGAGCAGACCTCAAACCGAAAGAACTGCTTTCTAGCAGATTTTAACTTCAACTTCAAGCCTGAGACCATGGGAAAATCTAGAGCAAACCGCCAGGCTTCCACCACACGGGTGAAAACCTGTCCATTTGGCTTATTGGTTCCTTCTAGTGATAAACTAATAAAGGGTAACCGACGGGAACTCACTTCGTATTTCTTTGAAGTGTGGTGCTATGAATCAGACTCGAACTCTAGAAACAGACTGAATTTACACATAAGCATGCAAGGCGTTGCAGAACATGATAAGTGGGGCAATAATATTGCGGGATTGAACTTAAATGAGCGTTTCTAAGAACAATAACAATTTATTCAACAGAAATCTAAAACTACTACAGCAACGAGTTTACGTTACTTTTTTGTTTCCTAATGGCACATTTAGCAAGAGCTAATTCAACAGCCTGGTGGACCCACGGATTCCTTCCGTCGTCGCTGACTGAATAATGACACTAACTGAGCAGAGTTGTGCCCACTGGTGACACAAGCTTGTAATCAATATATCTCACGGCCCTCTCGGTGAGCAATATATTATAATCACAAATCTTGAATGACTCTCGCAACCCTCCCAGCGAGATACCAAGTAACTGGGAGGACGATCCAACACTGATGACCCCCTATCAAAATCTTACATTAACACTCGTCTCTCAGGACAACAACAATACTAAAAATTCAACTAATTGAATTTAAAAAAATTATGTTAATCGACCATCCATTGTGGTCAGCAACAATTCAATTACGTTAACACAATCCTGTCTCAACGGCACTCAAATGACAACAATAACTCAAAAGCCCAATAATTACATCACACTTGACATGTCAAGCATTCAGTGCATAATTCCCAACTAATTACTCTCACCGACAGCCTTATAATTCAAACGAGTTATGATACACACTTCTGTCACCCAATTGACAGGTGTCTTTCCGGCTTATGACAAAATTACCTTAACGAGGGTTCTATTACTCTACTACACAAGGCTACTCTACACCATGTATAAAGTGTGGGTACCGACCTGTGAGATTATATATATTTAATTTATATGAATTTATATTGAATTTATATTAAGTTAATTTATATATTTCGATAGCAGTTGGTATGATGTTAAGTGGACTGTATTTCTGCAATAATCTCACAAATCGATCCTTACACATAAGGGGGGGTTTATATTAAATTTATATACATGCAGCCAATCAAACTACAGTATTAACTACACATATTGGTATACATTGAGGAGGTTCCTTATCCTATTGAACAGCAGCCTTAGTTCACCAGGTATAACTAGGATGTAGACACCAAATTATCCTCGTTTGAGTCTAGCTTCCATCACCCAGTAACTGATGTACCAAGTCTTGCTTCCTCTTCTTGTTTCTGTCAAGGGCGCTAGCTGTCAAGCTGGAATCACTGTATAATAGATAATAAGGACCAAGGCTTAATTACCTTTATTTAAGAAGCTGGTTCGCATTCTAACCGGTTCGCCCAATATCTACCTAACATTTAACTGGCCAGAAATGCTTAGATAAATGGGTTTCGTTAGAACACTTCCCTTGTTTATTGTTGACAGCGTGTTGATGATGGTAGAGCACTAATATGATCTCCATTACACTTCGTCCAAGAGAAATTATAGGAGCTGAATTTGCTCCACTGCGCCTCTGGTCTAAACAACAATGCCTGACCTCCCCTGCGCTGATGCTCTTGGCCTACTTTGTCCAGATATCAGTAACTGATAGAAGGGTCACATTTACTCTATTTTGATACTGATAATTAAGGTAATTCAAATGAGATGTTTTTATGATGGTAAAAGTCCAAAGACTAATGTATTTAAGAATAATTCCCAATAATAGTTGGTGAATTTATATTAGTATGTGGCCTCCTCATCCCTATGTCTTACCCCACCATCCTTCTCTCCACCCTCCCCTCGTCCTCCCTACCATTCCCACCCCCTCCCCCATTCCTTCGTCCTCCCCTCCATCCCCCACTTCCCTGTCCCCTTTTCTTCCCCCACCAATCTCTATTCCCCTGTTCCCTCGTCCCCACCATCCCCCACTCCCGTCCCCTCATCCTCCCCACCATTTCCCACTCGTTTGATGCATTCCCAAATGATCTGATGTTCTCATCACTGAAATATAAGAAAACAATTAAAAAATGAAATGAAAAACAATGAAAAAATAAAAAAATAAACTATACTCACAAAATGAACGGTATGGTAAACAACAAAGCTCAATTCCAATGCAATTTCACACAAAATAATTAAATAAAAATAAAAATAAATCAAAATCTATGATAGTTCAATTTATCAATGAAATCGGAAACATTGAAATGGAATCGAAACATATTTAGTATAGTATTAGTTGCTCTTACCTGCAACAAATGGCGCTGTTTTTTTTTAAATAATGTTTTTACCTGTCACAGGTATGGCATCTGTACTTATACTCACAAAATGAATGGTATGGTACACAACATAGCTCAGTTCCAATGCAATATCATACAAAATAATTAATTCAAAATTAAAATAAATCGAAATGTATGAAAATTTAATTTGTCAATGCAATCGAAAACATTGAAATGGAATCATACCATATTTAGTATACTGTGTGTGGCTCTTACGTGCAACAGATGGCACTGTTTCTTAAAAAAAAATGATTTTATCTGTCACAGATGTGGCATTTATACTTATCCTTATGAAATGAACGGTACGGTAAAAAACACAGCTCAATTCCAACACAATGTCACACAAAATAAATCAGTAAAAATTAAAATATATCAAAATCTATGAAAAATAAATTTATCAATGCAATCAGAAACATTGAAATGTAATTCGTAACATATTTAGTATAATGTGTGTGTTGCTATTACATGCAACAGATGGTGCTGTTTTTGAAAAAAAAACTGTTTTTACCTGTCACAGGTGTGGCATCAACATCGTAGGTATATAAAAACATGCACGTATTCGAATCGAACGTTGTGTCAGAATTTCAAAGTAATCACTGAATAACTTTTGAGATTACAGCGTGTGCTGCTCTTACGTCCAACAGGTGGCCCTGTTTGTTAAAAAAAAACTTTTTTCCAATCACAGGCGAGGTATGTATATAGTAGGGATATGAAAACACGCGCCTATTCGAATGCAACGTCGTGTCAAAATTTCAAAGCAATCGGTAAAGAGGTTTCGAATATTTCTCTCACATGAATAAAACATGAAAAAAACATAGTTTTTCAAAAAAGCATGTTTTTTCATTCACAGACGTAACATCTATTTACTATGTATATAAAAACTCGCTCGGATGCAAATGGAACATTGTGTGAAAATTTCAAAGCAATCGGCGAAGAACTTACGGAGATTAGCGATTTTGAACAAACGCACATTTTCATTTTTATTTATATTGATGTAATATATAAAGGGTACCACCTCTGGTGCAAGTGTAGGGACCCATAGCCTCATAGGACCCATAGCCATTGATGTAATTATATTTCGTTTTTATTGGTCCAAACAGATTTTTTTCAGAGAACTCGTTTCCATCCTAATAACAATAATATTTTATCAGTAAACTGAATAGCTATTCAGCATTTGCATGCTTATATTTTATATAAATTTTTAAATTATCTTCAACATATATATGATTATGACGAGACAGAGGTGAACCTGAGAAGTTTGGTGCTGATAAAAGAACTACCTACCCATGTTGACGTTAGTTTAATAATATGTGGACAGAATCGGACCAACGATGAAGTGATCCGGCTTGTGGTGGAGCGGTACGCCACGCTGGACCGCCCGAGACACTGTCCCCGGCCTCTTGAGAGAGTTATGAGGAGGTGTTGGAGGTACGAGGCCAGGCAGAGACCTTCCTTCCTCTCTATTGTCAAGTTCCTCCTCAAGGTATGGATGACCTCCCAGAATGTTTGTTTCAAAGTAAAGCCTTTAATTTGTTACTGAGTTCTTGCAGACAATGAAATATATATGCTTCTCTCTAAAATTTCTTGCTTAATAAAATTAACGAGACAAGACTACGGCTCCTGAGCCCCACAACTCCACCTGTTGGTAATGTAATACAATGGTTTTCCAACCCTTTGTTTCTTGTTATATATTTTTTTAAGTGTTTGAAATTACGTTGCCTCTACTTTATTCCTTTCTTGTTCATTTCACTTGCTTATACTGTCCTTATACTGAAGAAGTATTTCACTTGCTTATACTGTCCTTATACTGAAGAAGTATTTCACTTGCTTATACGGTCCTTATACTGAAGAAGTATTTCACTTGCTTATACTGTCCTTATACTGAAGAAATATTACACTTGCTTATACTGTCCTTATGTTGAAGAAGTATTTCGTCACATTCTTGAGGATCAACGCATGTCTACCTCCGATGCATTTGTCACCTCAGCGGGCATGCTGGTCCATACGTCACCGAAGCAGGCATACTGGTTCATATGTCACCGTAGCCGGCATACTGGTCCATATGTCAACATAGCAGGCATGCTGGTCCATGTCACTGTAGCAGACATACTAGTCCATATGTCACCATAGCCAGCATACTGGACCATATGTCACCGTAGAAGGCATGCTGGTCCATATGTCACCGTAGCAGGCATACTGGTCCATATGTCACCGTAGCAGGCATACTGGTCCATATGTCACCGTAGCAGGCATACTGGTCCATATGTCACCATAGCAGGCATGCTGGTCCATGTCACTGAAGCAGGCATACTGGTCCACATGTCACCTTACCCGGCATACTGGTCCATATGTCACCGTAGCAGGCATGCTGGTCCATATGTCATTGCAGCAGGCATACTGGTCCATATGTCACCGCAGCAGGCATACTGGTCCATATGTCACTGTAGCAGGCATACTGGTCCATATGTCACCGTAGCAGGCATACTGGTCCATATGTCACCGTAGCAGGCATACTGGTCCATATGTCATTGCAGCAGGCATACTGGTCCATATGTTACCGTAGCAGGCATACTGGTCCATATGTCACTGCAGCAGGCATACTGGTCCATATGTCACCGTAGCAGGCATACTGGTCCATATGTCACCGTAGCAGGCATACTGGTCTATATGTCACCGCAGCAGGCATACTGGTCTATATGTCACCGAAGCAGGCATACTGGTCCAAATGTCACCGTAGCAGGCATACTGGTCTATATGTCACCGCAGCAGGCATACTGGTCCATATGTCACCGCAGCAGGCATACTGGTCCATATGTCACCGCAGCAGGCATACTGGTCCATATGTCACCGTAGCAGGCATACTGGTCCATATGCCACCGTAGCAGGCATACTGGCCCATATGTCACCGTAGCAGGCATACTGTTCCATATGTCACTGCAGAAGGCATACTGGTCCATATGTCACCGCAGCAGGCATACTGGTCCATATGTCACCGCAGCAGGCATACTGGTCCATATGTCACCGTAGCAGGCATACTGGTTCAAATGTCACCATAGCAGGCATACCGGTCTATGTCACCGCAGCAGGCATACTGGTCCATATGTCACCGTAGCAGGCATACTGGTCCATATGTCACCATAGCAGGCATGCTGGTCCATATGTCAGCGCAGCAGGCATACTGGTCCATATGTCACCGTAGCAGGCATACTGGTCCATATGTCACCGTAGCAGGCATACTGGTCCATATGTCACCGCAGCAGGCATACTGTTCCATATGTCACTGCAGCAGGCATACTGGTCCATATGTCACTGTAGTAGGCATACTGGTCCATATGTCACCTTAGCAGGCATACTGGTCCATATGTCACCGTAGCAGGCATACTGGTCTATATGTCACCGTAGCAGGCATACTGGTCTATATGTCACCGTAGCAGGCATACTGGTCTATATGTCACCGTAGCAGGCATACTGGTCTATATGTCACCGTAGCAGGCATACTGGTCTATATGTCACTGTAGCAGGCATACTGGTCCATATGTCACCGTAGCAGGCATACTGGTCTATATGTCACCGTAGGAGGCATGTTGCTCCATATGTCACCTTAGCTGGTCCATATGTCACCGTAGCAGGCATACTGGTCTAAATGTCACAGTAGCAGGCATACTGGTCTATATGTCAACGTAGCGGGCATGCTAGTCCATATGTCACTGTAGCGGGCATGCTGGTCCATATGTTACTGCAGCAGGCATGCTGGTCTATATGTCACCGTAGCAGGCATACTGGTCACCATAGCAGGCAAACTGGTCTATATGTCACCGTAGCAGGCATACTGGTCCATATGACACCCTTGCAGGCATTCTGGTTCATATGTCACCGTAGCACCGCTTCCTCTTGACGTTATTTCATGTGTCTTAGCTCCTGCATCTGTCGTAGCTCCTCCCGCAGGGAACTCTGCCCTTAGAGCTCCACATAGCTCCCTCACTAGCACCAGGTCACTCACTACACCTTCCAGTTTTCAGTATCGAGACAGCTAATTGGAGTTCCGCTAACGCACCCTCTCACTGTGAATCTCTGGGACTTTTCTGGCATGGTTATCACCATTTGATGAAAAGAAGATAATAAAATCAGTTTTCGGTTCTAAGTTTGTTGCAAGTGTGTACCCATCCTTCGATAGCTTTATCTGCTTGTTATGTGATTGTTGTTTATATCCTTGTGTATTAGAGATGGCTTCCCATGTTTTCTTTCGCTTGTTTCAATCTACTCTCATGAAAGGAAGTTTAGCTCTTCTTATTATACCGGTAAGCGTTGATGAATATCTTTTAACTCGTTATTTTGTAACTATGGCAATCTTTTCTTTTTCATATTCGTGCTTCTTGGTAATTGCTTTAAGTATGCCACTTGTGTGCCAGGAGTTGTTGAATTTTTTTGGCAGTTACTTGCTTGGTTGAGGAGAGAACAGTGTGTCTTGTAGAGGCTTAGAGTTTTGGTGAGGAAGATGTCGGTTAATGAATTTGTCCTGTGTATTACCGAATTTAGATTCCATGTTTATATTGTAAAATGCTTCGAGATTGTCTATTGCTGATTTGCTGTATAGTCTGAAGATAAATTTCTTGGTATCCGTTGATGTTATGTCCATGTTTACTATGAGGAAGGTAGGATAATGGTTGGTTGTTTTATCAGTGATTAATCAGAGGCAAGGGGCTGTTATGTTACTTTATGTGGTCCAAGGTTGTATGGATGGCCGATGAATTCAGGTGGGTTTGGTGAGTGTGGTGATTTGCGTACATAAGTTCTAGCTGTCAAAGAAGTAGTAGACTTGGGGGGGGGGCTATTTTGTTGGCAAAGGTTAGTGTTGATGTCATCTCATAATATGATGTGTCTTTTGTTGAGTTTGTTGTTAATGATTAGATTCCTCAGATTACTCGAGACTGCAGTTGTATTGGTATTGGGAAATCTATGAACGGCTCCAATAGTTATAGGGACTTTACGCGATTTGATCGAGAATTGGGTAAAGGTATATTCGCAGTAGTTGTCTCTCGCTAATGACACTGATGAAAGTGAAGTTATCTTGTTAAAAAATAGGCGTACTGTCTCCTTTTTTTTCTGTGGAGGACTTTATAACCGACTTAGTTGCACAGTTGGCTATGGTGTTTATTTAGCCATGTTTCTGTCAACATGAAGAATATTAGTTTAGTAACAAGTGCATCTAGTAGATATTGTATTGCATCTAAATTATAGATATCTTTAGCTAAAACACTGAAAAAATCGACATTTGGTATTTACGAGGGGGGGGGGTGTTCTATAAAATTTAAGTTTTAATGATAATAGATTAAATTTAAGTGTAAACCTAGAAATATAAATGAAGAAGCTTTCATTAAGAATTAGGTAAATGCTTACATATTAGTGTCTGGAGGCATTTGCTGAGAAGTTAGGAACTGTTTTTAGAAAAAATGTGTTACTTTTAATTGATTTGGGATGTATGCTGGCTTTCAGTTATGCCAAAGTGTTTAAAGAAGGCCATAAGTTGTTGATCACATTTTATTGCTTAACTTTTTCTTGTTCTTTCCTTAATTTGCAATGATGGTTCTATTCCAAGTATAGCACTACTTGTTATTATTTGGGCACTGTTTGCGATTTTGACAAAGCGTGTAGACGAGGGATCCATGCTTGGTCAGGCACCCGTTCACATATAGGTTCGTTTTTTTTATTTAATCAGATCAAACTTAACAGCGGGATTTGTGAGTTTAATGAGCATTCGTCTAGTACTGCGACTACAGTTTTTACTTATCCTGACAACTGATTTGATATTAATGTTAATATGTATCTTTGTATGGATTAATCAGGTCACGTACTACACTAGAGCAATTTTCAATTTGTTGTTCTTCGGGTAGATCAGCATAGCTAATGATTATAGAGTCGTCCAGTTGCTCTATACTGTCCTCAGAGGCCGCCTGGGGTATCTGGAGGAGATTTTGTTGTTTTCCAATTTATGAATGATGTAACTTTTTCCTGAATGGGTGTCCTCGGTTTTAATCTCGTTTAACTATTCTCTCGTATTACTTGTTTCAGATAGTAGGTTGTAAATTGTTTGACCAGTTACCGTGTAACAGAAACGAAGTTGGATCCTCGATTGTTTGAAGCGTAGGTTACACATTTATATATGAATGAGATTGGGTGGATTGGCTTCCTCGTATGGGCCAATAGGCCTTCTGCAGTTACTTTCATTCTTATGTTTTGCAAGGAATCGATACATCCTCTTTTAGAACCACAATTAAACGCCGTAGTCCAAGTAGAGCTTCATTAGAAGTTTGTGCATGTTTAACTGACTTTCCTGGCTTTCAACCCAAACTTTACATTTATATTTATTACGCTTCTTTGGTATCAGGTAACTCAACTATGATCCCAAGTCTCTTTCGTAACTTGATTTGTCCAAATGTATATCTTTCTTCTGGCAAGCACGGCCTCAGACATTTCCCCAATTTCGAACTTAGCTCTTTTCGCGTTGAGTTACATCTTCTACTTTTCTGCCCATTTGTGGAGTTCCGCTCCGCCCTCTCCCGAGTATACTCTTCATCACACTTTCGAACCTTGGTTGATGTTACTTTTAAACAATAAAGGGACCCAAAACTGATCATCGGGGAAAATCACTCATAACATTTTTAAATTCCAAGTATTACTAATTGACGCTAATTCTCTACTTTCTATCAATCAACTAAGCTCTGATCCAGTTAGGAACATTTCCTCCATTTCTAGTAAATATCCTAATAAACAAATCCACAAGGGCCGTAATGAGGGTTCGAACCTACGTCCGAGATATGCCCAGACGCTGCCTTAATCGATTGAGCTACGACAAGGTAAAAGAATTGCAACCGGGTACATTCCCCTCCTGTGGATTTGTTCAATTGATGCGTCACGCTATGGATTGTCTTGTGTTGTGTCATATCTTAATACATACCCCTAATACATAGCAGTTTTCTCGTGACGCAGTGGTAAAATACTCGCCCAGAGCGTGGGGATGATTGACTGGGCGCCAATCCTTAACAGTACGTATCTGTTCACCAGGTGTGAATGGGTACCTAGTTGTAAAACGATTTGGCGGGCCGTATTCGGGGGAAAAATTAGGTTAAGGACCTGCCTGAAACGCTATGAGTGCTAGTGCCTTTACAAGAATATAAACACTTTTGAATAAATAAAAATATATACAACAAAATACATACCTGATTCCATTCTGTCTCAAAATAGTGTCCATAATAAATGATAGTTTGTTGCTCCCATTCCACTCGCTCAATGTTCTTCATACTGAATGTCTCATTGTCTTATTCTATATCAGTACCACTCCGGTCATGTCTTCTCTATTATATTACTGGTATACTTGAGGATAATTATTTTCACTTCCCTCAACTATCCTTACAGCTTAATTCAACTGGTTCAGGAACCGGTCTTTAGATCTCATCTCTGGGTCAACGGTTAAATGATATATTTTTGACGAGTTGTTGGATGATTAATGTTGTTCTTCCACAGCACACATCGGCAGCAGAGTACCAACATCGCTTCGAGGGGCTCTCCTTCTATCATAGTCGCTATAGCGACTACTCCAGGTGAGATAGTGGTGTTGGCTTAATGTATTCTTGGTCCAGCCCGCCTTCCTAAGGTTCCCAACGTCAAGAAACTGTCGTAATAAAGTGCCCTTATCCTAACCTACCAGAGGACCCAAGATAGAAAACGGGATAGTATGTCATTTCACGAGACGCTATATTTATCTAGTATGGTACTTTTTGGCGACTAGGTACGACTGTGTACGTCAAAATGCGACGTTCTATTTGGAGGACGGGTTGCTTTATCAGATACTTCTCTCACTACATAAAATTGACTCAACTTTTTAACACCCTACCATCATTCATTCGTTTTGGTTTTTGTTTTTCAATATGATGCCACATATCTCCATCACTTTCCTTATAGATTATTGGCTTAAAGTGTGCTAACTTTAACGGGTAATGAACGGAACGATTGGTTCCGCTTATTCCACATCAACTGGCAAATGACTTGGCACTTCGATGCCTTCATGCAGACCTCTGGCCGCATCAGTGTCAGTTTTTATTTTCTAAGGAAAACTTTTTTTTTTTTTTTTGCACCAGCTACTTTCCTATGTTGACTGACCCAATTCTTAGTTTCGACTGTGCAAATTCTTCTTGTATTAATCACACATCTTAGATATTAAACTAATCGATCACTTCCATCGTCACAATCACCGTTTTGTCACTGTGTGTTTTTTCCTCTCTCCATCACTATAGTTTTTCCTGATTTAACAGTTTTCTCTCACATGCCTCACAAATATTGTTAAACAAATCAACGTAACTCTCGTTCACTCTTTGGCAAAACAGTCTCGTCTTTATACAATTATGAAAGGCTTTTACTGTTTACACCCAACTTGAATAATTTTATCGTGACCTAATCCAGCGATATATGTAGTGCAGACCTACATTATCATCAAAACTCATTCCGTCATTAACCACAACCAAAATATAATCTTTTTGGAAAATTTTACAAA
>WNGS01048663.1:143740-202268 GCA_020271785.1 Procambarus virginalis | reverse complement strand
AAGAGATTCAGCCTTTAGAAGAAATGGAGTTGTGCATAGATGAGGATCAACAGCGTTCAAAACAAAGAGAGTTGCAGGAGAGAGAAGTCCAGCAGTCTGACAGAGAAAGTGAGCCATCTGATAAAAAGTATCAACCTTCAGAAGATACTAAGTCATGTAAAAAAGAGGGGGGCAACTTCCGAGGAAGGCAGGTTCCATGAGGAAGATGCCAACACAATCTCCTGTAGTAAGTGAAAAACAGAGCAAGTCGTGTGAAAATGAGGCTCAGCAACTTGAACAAATGGAGTTGTGTATAAATGATGATCAACAATATAATAAACAAAGTGTGTCACATAAGAAAGAGGTTCAGCAACATTCAGAAAGACAGAGCTTATCTGAAAAAAAAGTTCATCATTTAGAAGCACAAAATGCAACCTGCAATAATGAGTCTCTGCATTCAGAAACAGAAAAGAAATTGTGTCTAAATGAAACTCGACAACAATCGGAAGAAATTAATTCGTGCAATGAAAACGTTCGACCGTGCTTGGAAAAACTGAGCAAGTCGTGTGTAAATGAAGTTCAGCAGCATTCTGGTGAAAGTGTGTCACATGAGAAAGTTCAACAGCTTTCAGTGAAACAAAGTGATTTTTGTGAGAAAGAGGTTCAACAGTATTCAGAAAAAGTAAGTGAGACTTGTGAAAATAATTTAAGTGCCATTTCTCAAAAACTGACAGAATTGCATGAAAATGAGAGGTTGGATAAAGTTGAAAATCAAAGTGTGTTGTGTGAACATAAAGATGTTATTGAAGATGCCATTGCTCCTTCATGTAGTAGTGTACCTACCAATCACAAGAGTCTGATGACAAGAGATCTGCCTTGCTCCTCGGAACAAGGCACCTTAAGAACGTGTGACCCAGGCATTAAAGGTATTGTGTTGAATTCGACTGCAGTGGTCAGCTTGCCTACAAATAGTTCTAGTCATGTGGAAAATTCAAAGAAGAGGCATATTAGTGGGGATTCCTCAGATTTTGGATGTCCAGAAGAACAACCTCCAAAGAAAGCTAAACTAAGTGGTAGTGTAGCTGACATTTCTAGTAAAACAGAAACTATAAATAATGACAATGACTCGTATAGAGGAAAGTTTGCAGGAAATAAGGAAAGAGAAAGCCCTAAAATTATGAACTGCATAAAATTGGATGTGAAAGGAGACTTGGAAACAGATACTGTGACACAAGCTGAAACCTTTCTAGAATCACTTGGCCTTACAGAACAGCAGACCTCAGAAGTTTGTTCGGTTCTTCCAGCTCATGTGAAAGGTAAGACCCCTCATTAAATACATTTTTTATTTCTTATATAAAGGTAATTACATTTTCTATAGCTACTACTAGCCTTTGATCTGAAAATGCTCGTGTAATGTTAACTTTATATGACAAAAATATGTTGCACTCCCAAGACCTCCAAAAGTTTTTATTTTCATTTCCCAAGTAAAAGCGTTCCTGAACATTACTAATACTCTCACCGTAATTACAGTTCAAAATGAAGTAAAGACTTGGGATATGGTCAAGAATGCAAGCCCATAAATACATAAACAACATGTTACTTGTGAGGTTGTGTACTGTAGTGGTGATATTTGTGCATTGTGCATCAAAGCAATGTTTGGTGCAAGACACATAAAGCAACTGATTTAGTTTTAATGTTAGTGTTAAGAAAAAGTTGTTCAAGCTTAAGCTTCAAACTTAAGCAGTCAGAGCTGACAGTATTATGTGAGTGATACAACATTAATAACTGCATTAAAGACATTCTCTGTTGTGTTTGAATATATTCAGTGTTTTTTATTTTACTGTTTTCTTGGTGTATAATTTGAATATAAAATGGCCTGTGGTGCTAGCATCACTAGGCCTAACCTCAAAATGCCATGAATGGCTAATTCATCTTTTAACTTTGTGATAATAGTAGGCAGATAATGGTGCTATACAGTGCATCATGAGGTGTTACCCAAACATGGCTGGCTGCATTTGTTCATTGAGGTTAACACTAATGTTAGGAAAAAGATTATGTAATCAGGCAAGATGATGTATGGATCAGTGCCACAAGGATGTTTTCATTCTGTTCCCTGCAGGCTCATACAGGCTAAGATGCTAGGTAATCACTTTAGAAGAATATCAATCCAACAAGGAGAACATAGAAAATATTTATGAACTGGTTTTCTTTAGCCAGAGACAGGAAGCATGTTAGGCTTGTCAAGGTGCCCCTAGGCCAACCATTGACCTTCCCCAGTATGCAACCCACAACAGTTGCTTAACTCCCAGCACCTATTTAGTGCTAGATGAACAGGCATTTTATGATAGCAAACATTGCCCAATTGCTTCTATACTGCACAGTGAAAATACTTCAAGCAGCAAAGTCTTTGAGACACCCAGAAGCGAGTTGAAAGTGTCACTGTTCATACCATGCTGCAATCACCTCCAAGACCTGCAACTTAGTAGGATGAGAAGCCTAAACCCACACATTGGGGGTCAAGATTGGGAATCTTAAGAAGATAGTACTATGCAGATATGGGGTTTAATCCTCAGTGAACTACAACATGACTAATGGGGCCATAAATAGTTATTAAATGAGCTTGACTCGGGTCGTGGTGGCTTGTCTTCGTCTGCTAGGTCTTTGAGTTTTGGCCTACCTCAATGAGTGGTTGGTGTGGGCTCCCAGCTGGTCTGCTTGTCTGCTCACCAGGAATCTGGCTCTTTCCCAGCTCGCTGGGTTCGGGTTATTGGTGAACTGGTGGAAGTCCCTGTTGGTTCCGTCCCAGGTTCGGACTTGGCTGGGTCTTGTGTGGGATTCTCGGGCTGCGTCCCTTTCTCTCCCTCCCGCAGCTTTGCTCTGGCTGCAGTACTGCCATCGGTTGTTCTTGAGGAGGACCCAGGTTACTCAGTGGTTGCTCAAGCAGCTGTGCAGGAGCCTGAACTTTGCTTACCCATTGGGGAGGGTATGGCTTCGGAGGCTGATCTGGAACCTTTGGGGCAGCCTCTTTCATCACTTACAATCACTGGGTTCATTCCCCGGTGTCCTTGCACCGGTTGCTACGTCACCAGCTTCCTCTTCTGAATTTTCGAGGTTTGATACCATGGTGCCTTCCTCCTCCTCGCTTGATGTTTTCACAGACACCTCGTCTGTTGGTTGGGGTTTTGTGACCAGCTCTCATGAGTCCAGCCAGGGGCATTGGCGGCTGTCCATGCATTCGGCTCGCAGTACTGTGTGGGAGTTTGCGGCAGTATGGCTGGCACTTTGGAGGATTCGGCTTCCTTAGGACTCTGTGATTTGGCTCCACTTGGAATGCTGCTCCGTGGTTCATTGTCTCGACTGTCTGTTTGGCTGTCTACTCGGCCATGGCTCTTTGGAGCCGATCGCTTCTGGTAGCTCTTCAGCTAAGTTCTGGGGGATTAGCTCTCTGCACCGTTCACATTCAGGGAGCTTGTCTCGTTTCATTCGTCCTTCCATGGAGTGGATGGTCAATTCCCGATTCCTTCCTTTGGGTTTGATGGACATATGGGTGCCCAGAAGTGGATCTCTGTGTCAGCCTGGCCTCGGCATCTTCCTGTGTACGTGGCGCAGTTCCCTAACTGCGAGGCACTCGCGGTGGATGCTTTTTTGGCCGGACTGGTTGAGGTGGGGGTTTCTGTACATTTTCCCCCATGTCCTGCTTTGGGAAAAAGAAATGACGACATTTCGGTTCGTCCTGGATTAATATCAAGTCATGTGTGACACACAACTTCATAATGGTCCAGGATGGATTGAAAAGTCATCATTTCTCCATCTTCTGATGTGGGGTTTGGTCATCATGATTTTCAAGTGGTTTTGTAGAAGAAAACAAGTATCTGTGTGCATGTAAATTCAGGCATATACAGTACATATTGTTGGAGATGGATTAAATCGTGTACAATGATCCTATCTGGCAACAAATGTAGATTGTATGTTTAAATTATTAAAAATTTCATAAAATCAAGTTTTATACTTGTGTAGTAATTTAAAGTCTGCCATCAACACATTATCTGTAAATTATGGTAAACCTTTTTCATTTAAGAGTTTCAATGCATGGTAAGCATTCCAGTATCAGTGTTACATAATGGTCTTACCCTGACAGTTTAGGGATGCAAAACTGTTGGATGCCATTAGCAGAACTAGATGAAAGGTTGTTTTCTTTGTCATATTTATATAAATTTTTCTTCTAGATTTGTCAGATGGAAGACTTGTGGAGGAGATAGTGGAGACACTCCTGGACGGGTCCAACACAGTAACAACCATGAATGCTCCACGCTTCAACAAGTTTCTCAGACAGTTACTAACATATTATTGCAACCTTGAGACCACCAAGGAGAAAAAACATGCACTCTGTGAGGTAAAATGTTTTGCTCCTATTTCTGATGTAACCATCACCATAAACAACAGTAATAATGGCAACCTACAGTTTACAGTAGCTTACACCTCTATAATGTGTGCTCCAAATAAGGGACATTGAAATCATAAAATTCTTCTAAATACAGTACTGTAATTAAATTCCGTTTTAAAAATTATTAAGGGCACGACCCGTCAGAAGATTGGTCCAATATGATACAGTAGTGAAAGCACTAGAAATTGGTTTAGTGGTTGCATGGAAATGCATATTAATTTCTACTTGATTCAAAAGTCTTATGTATTCATATCACTTCCAGAAAGCAGTACAATGGGCGCGTGACAGAAAAAGTGTGAACCTTCGGCACGAGTTAGAGCTGACGCTGATGTCGCTATACTACAGTACCTGTCATTATAAACAAGCAGAGGTCATTGCCAATGCTTTATATTCTGAAACCAAAAAGTTACAAGATAAGGAGAAAACTGTGAAGGTAAGATGTTTGTAGTGAAGTTGTGTTGTTTGACATGTCTGCACTATGGCTGTTGAAGAGATGAAACCGTCCTTTTCTCTTGTCACTTTATATCATGGTAACATTTCAATTCTTTTCATCAGGTACCTCCAGTTGAGATATCTTGTGGTTTTGATTTTCTTTTTTATTTTGACACAGATTCTCTTTAAAATATCTTGAGTACCTTGAACAAATCCACAAGGGCCGTGAAGAGGATTCAAATCCTCGGCCCTTGTGGATTTGTTCATTTGTTGCATCACACTATTGTGATTTGTGTGTGTCATTGAGTACCTTGTTGTATTAACAAAATAAAAATAAGCTTGAACAATAACATATGGCTGCTAATGAAATAGCCAATATTTTGTTTTAAATTTGTGGGATATGTTGAACCTCTTTAGACAGACTTAAAATCAACAATGTTTATGAATGATCATAAAATTAAGTTGCCTTTCAAGATTTGGCAGCGTAACCCAATGATGACTACTTTTATAACAGGCTCTGTAGCAGTTTTTTCTGGAATATCTCATCATATTGACTTGAAAACTAAGAGTCATGCATGGTAATAAAACTAAGCAGAATATATTACATTTAAACTGCTACTTCTGATCCAGCACTAGAAGTTGGGAATATATATTTTGTCCATTTTCTATTACACTTTAAAGTGATAACTTTTCTATTTACTTTCTTCATATAATAATAAATGTTTATTAAGTTAAGTACATACATACAAACATACATACATGCATACATACATACTACATACATACATACATACATACATACATACATACATACATACATACATACATACATACATACATACATACATACATACATACATACATACATACATACCTACATACATACTTACAAGATGAGTTGCAAACATAATGTTGATTTCTAGATAGAGCTAGTACATACTATGCCCAAAGCCATTAATACACACAGCGTTTTGGGGCAAGATGTGGGAAAAAACTTAGACAAAACTTAAAACAAAAATTTTGGAGCCTGACGAGTCAGTGTAACTCGGGGTTTGTTTTTGTTGATTGTTGCCGCCGAAGGCGGCTAGTTTATTGTGCACCCCATACTCATCCTGTGAGCGGTAGCGCAAAAAGCATTAGAGGGCACAAAAGGTCTTTATCAGACCTCATCTTAGATTATTACATAAACAATTTCATATATCCATCACACCTTACAGTTACAATGTCAGCTAGTTACAGAGTCAGTGCTATTTCAAGAGCTACATATTTACAGTAAGTCATCGTACATTAATGGTAGGTCTTATCACTAATACATAACAGTTTGACAAATGGGGACATTACAGAGCCATAGGGGAGCTTCTGTTTATTGTTAGTCCTCACAATACACTACTTGTTTCTGAATCTCATATGTCGTTCATCTACTGGAAGCGAAATGTGGATACAGTGCAAGGATTTCAGGTAATTTATCCATGGTAATAAGATAGGTTGTATATCATACAGAGTGAGCTTAGATGTATCTCTAAATGGCTCAATTTTACTACAATCCAAGATATAGTGTTCGAGTGTGTGTCCCTGTCTTTGTCCACACACTTTACACTTTACTTTACTTCATCTAGATCCCTATACAAGCCGAACTGCCAGAGATACTTGTAGCCAAGTCTTATACGAGCTGTGACAACATCTGTTAGTCTACTGACTTTGTTACTTGCCCCATACACATGTTTTACTTCACACATTTCAATGTGATGAACAATGAACCTGCTAGTTCCAGTTTGCACAGTTCTACTTTCTTCAAATTCATCCAGGAGTTCTCGTCTAATGACACTTTTAAGGGACCTATTTGATAACTCAAGATTCCGTTCAATACTGTCTTTATTTACTGCATCCTTAGCAAGGGCGTCAACTTTGTCATGTTCCTGCAGGCCAATGTGAGAAGGAATCCACAACATTTTTATATTTACCCTCTTGCTAAGTATTTTTATATATCTACGTCTAGCTTCCAAGACAAGCACGTTATTACTTGATTGCAAACTGTTTATTGCTCGTAGTGAGGAAAGGGAGTCTGAAATAATTAAGCTGTCTTCTTCAGTGTTGTCAATAATTTCAAGTGCTACCAATATCGCTACCAATTCAGCTTGCATAATGGACGCCAAGTTACTAATTCGGATATTCCTTTCAATTGTGCTGCCATCGGGCTGATGAGCAATAACAGCACTTCCTGCCCTCCCTGTAGCTGTATTGAGTGATCCGTCAGTGTATATGGTTTGTGCAATGTTGTTTTCAGCTTGTATATTGTGAATGTGTTCTATGGTGCTTAATTTAGCAGCAAGCTGAGCATGAGGGTTGTTTGTGATTAGTTTCTTGGTGGGGTATGCAGAGTGTTTGTTGTCCTAAGGGTCCGGGTTCGATCCCTGGCGGAGGTACAAACAAATTGGAAATTTCTTTCAACGTGATGCATCTGTTCACCTAGCAGTAAATAAGTGCCTGGGAGTTAGACAGCTGCAACGGCTGCTTCCTGGGGATGTGTTTGTGTGTGAAAATTAGGATTAAGGACTTGCTCGAAACTTTGCGTGCTACTGGCAGAATAAGAATATATAAGAACTCATGAATAAAAAAAAAAAAGGAAGAATACTAGGCTGGATTAAAAATGGAGTAAAACAAAGAGTGGTACTAAATAGGAATAAAGCTAAATGGAGAAATGTGGTGAGTGGGGTACCACAGGGGTCCATTTTGGGGGCCAACCCTTTTTGTCATATACACAGTTGTTACATTGAACACCATATTGTATGCTACCCAATCCCCCAATATATGTACCTACCCATACAACTTTACCATTGTGATCATTGCTCTCATCCTTTATGTGCTATCAATGTGTCTTAATGTGCCTACTAATCTTTGTCAAATATTCCTACAAAGTACCTCTTAACATTTTATAAGTTCTGCAAGAAATTAACTACTTAAAATTATCTGTTATATTAACAACCTGCCCGAGACGCTGAGCGTACTAGTGGCTTTACAAGAATGTAAAAATATCATGCTATGTACTCTCAAAAACCAATGTTCCTTCTTATATATAAATAAATAAGTAAATGACAAATGGGAATATTACAAACCACATCAGCAAATTTGCAGATGACACAAAGCTTTATGGCAAAGTTGGAAATGATAATGATGTTGATGAGATAAACAGAGAGATAAACTTTGCCCTCTTACAAAGAGGGTGAAGTGGGGCGTTGGATTTTCAACTGTCAAATAGAATACAGAGAATGACTGTAAACCAAGTAAGATCAAGTCCAAATGCAGTGAAAAGCTTTGTGCCTCAGGGGGCAATCATTGCACCACTGGTATTTCTCATTATTATCTCTGATATAGACAAAAACACAAGACAAAGATTCGTGTCATTCTTTGCAGATGATACAAAAATCAGCATCAAATTGCCACTGTAGATGACAGTGAAAAGTAATTAACAAAAGAAGGCACTAAACCAGGAAGGTTATGTAACACGGTCAAGTGTGCGGAATAATCAGAGGGCCCTAAATATCACCAAGGATGCCAATACGAGAACAGAAACGCATAAGGCGAACGTTATCAAAAGTATCCGATTCACCAAAAATTCTATCGTGGGACAAGTGACCGCGATAGTCACTTGTCCCTGTACGATAGTCACTTTCCGACCTTGGACGGTCGGAAAGCAAGACACACGCTCGTCCTGGAAGACCGGACATTCAACAAGGATATGCACAACTGTAAGAGGGACAATGCAGTTAGGACAATAAAGAGCAGATGACACTGAAGAACTACAGGAAGATATAAAGTATTCAATTGGGCAACTGAAATTAACATGATGTTAAACGGTGGTAAGTTTCAGGTACTTAGGTATAGTGGAAACGAGGAACTTAAATGAAACACAGGGTACAGAACACAATCAGACTTATTCATATAAGGAAATCACCCTGACTCACATCAAAACAATACTTGATAATATGATACGAAATCATCCAGCGGTCCAAGAAATAATGCAAAAGCAAACTGAAGTTGGGAACGCCCTTGATCAAATCAAAAGGACACAGGATCAAATCCTCCAACTCCTGCAACAGCATCAGAGTCCATCATGTGAAGGCCCAACATGCCAGAGTCTGGTACAAGGTGATGCAGCACATGCTGTCATGGTATATGACAGCGGATACAACAATGATCCTATAACATCAGTGCACACAGTACCCCCAGTGCACCCAATAACACCAGTGCACTCACCGGTCACCACAGAATACATAATAACGCAAGTGAACATCATAATAATGCTCAAAGTGCATCTGTTAGCAAATAACTTCAAAATGGATACTAACAGTGAAGAACATCTCATTATACTAAAATGGAATTGTAATTGAGTTCGCAGTAGAATTAATGACATCATGCAGTACGTCCGTGAACACCAAACTGACATCATAGTGCTACAAGAAACACTGGTGGGTGATGAGGACTTCAACCCAAGATTTAGCAGTTATGAGAAGTTCTCCCTTCTGTCATGTTCATAGAAAACGGTACCATCTGTTTGTTTGTGTTGTGGCTGAGACGCCAGTAGAGAAGGCAAACAAGAAAGCGTACAGGACGCTACCAGCTTGGAAGCAGCTAGTCATGTAATCGTTTATAAGTATTAAAGTCAATAACCAAGCAATGGCTTTATATCAACCCTACAACCAAGACTTCCTCAGCTACACACAAACACCACACTGGCGACGAGGATGAACTGGGAATGCAGGTATTTGTTCAGCTTAAAAGAAGGAAGAAGCATGCTGTCTCGCCCCTGGAGGAGGAGCAAGAGAAGCTGTGAGCACCATACCCGATGCTGTGTGCTAACCAGTGCTGTGTGCTAACCCAAGCTATGTGCTAACCAATGCTATGTGCTGACAAGCTGTGTACTGAGGAATCTGCGATCCATGTGTACTCACCTAATTGTACTTGCAGGGGTTGAGCTCTGGCTCTTTGGTCCCGCCTCTCAATTGTCAATCAACAGGTTTACAGGTTCCTGAGCCTGTTGGGCTCTATCATATATACACTAGAAACTGTGTATGGAGTCAACCTCCACCACATCACTTCCTAATGCATTCCATTTGTCAACCACTCTGACACTAAAAGTTCTTTCTAATATCTCTGTGGCTCATTTGGGCACTCAGTTTCCACCTGTGTCCCCTAGTGCGTGTGCCCCTTGTGTTAAATAGCCTGTCTTTATCAACCCTGTCGATTCCCTTGAGAATCTTGAATGTGGTGATCATGTCCCCCCCCCTAACTCTTCTGTCTTCCAACAAAGTGAGGTTCAAGTCCCATAGTCTCTCCTCGTAGCTCATACCTCTCAGCTCGGGTACTAGTCTGGTGGCAAACCTTTGAACCTTTTCCAGTTTAGTCTTATGCTTGACTAGATATGGACTCCATGCTGGAGCCGCATACTCCAGGATTGGTCTGACATATGTGGTATAATGTTCTGAAAGATTCCTTACACAAGTTTCTAAAGGCCGTTCTTATGTTAGCCAACCTGGCATATGCAGCTGATATTATCCTCTTGATATGAGCTTCAGGGGACAGGTCTGGCGTGATATCAACCCCCAGGTCTTTCTCTCTTTCTGACTCTTGAAGTATTTCATCTCCCAAATGACACTTTGTATCTGGTCTCCAGCTTCCTATCCCTATCTTCATTACATTACATTTGCTTGGGTTAAACTCTAACAGCCATTTGTTCGACCATTCCTGCAGCTTGTCCAGGTCTTCTTGAAGCCTCAAGCTGTCCTCCTCTGTCTTAATCCTTCTCATAATTTTGGTGTCGTCAGCAAACATTGAGAGGAATGAGTCTATACCCTCTGGGAGATCATTTACATATATAAGAAACAGGATAGGTCCAAGCACCAGTGGGACATGATGGAGTCCCATCATGTCCCCCTCCCACCTTTCCCCCCTGTCCCCCCTCCCCCTTCATCCCATACCCTCCCTATCCTCCCTATCCTTCCTCCCCTTTCACCCTGTATCCTCCATGTCCCCCCTATCTCCTTAACCCACACCCTACCTGTCCCCCTTTCCCTGAAACCCCCACCCCCACCCCAAAATCCTCTGAGACCCTGCAAACCACCTCACAGATCTTCTCACCCACAGAACAGCTTCCCACACCAGCAGAATGCTCGCCAAGAAAGGGACAAGTAAATGAACAGAAGAAAGTGAGCTTCAAGGCAATGTACACTAACATAGATGGGATTACAAATAAAACAAGTGAACTCAGAGAATGGGCACTAGAAGAAAACCCAGACATAATAGCACTCACAGAAACAAAGCTAACGAAAACCATAACAAACGCAGTGTTTCCACAGGGCTACTATGTAGTGAGGAAAGAGAGAGAAGGAAGAGGAGGAGGTGGTGTAGCTTTGCTACTAAGAGAAGGTTGGAGTTTCGAAGAGATGGTAATTCAGAACTGTGAAGGTTTCAGTGACTACATATCAGGCACCATTGCAACTGGAGGACAGAAAATTACAGTAGTAGTCATATATAACCCCCCACCGAATGACAGAAGACCCAGACAGGAATATGATAGGAACAACTTGGCCACCATCAATATAATAGAGAGAGCAGCTTCTGTGGCTAGCAGGAACGGATCCAGGCTACTAATCATGGGAGACTTCAACCATGGGAAGATAGATTGGGGGAACAGAGACCCACATGGAGGCCCAGACACATGGAGAGCTAAGCTGCTAGATGTAGCAACAAGAAACTTTCTAAGTCAACACGTCCAAGGACCGACAAGAATGAGAGGAGGGGATGAACCAGCCTTGCTTGATCTGATATTTACCCTAAATGAGTCGGATATAAGGGAAGTTAAGTTGGAAGCCCCCTTGGGAATGAGTGATCATAGTGTATTGAGCTTTGAGTACCTGGTTGAGCTAGGAATTATCACCTCCAAAAAAGAACTGGGAACCAAAGGGCTGGAGTACCGAAAGGGAAACTACGAGGAGATGAATAAATTCCTATGGGATATACATTGGGACACAGAACTTGGAAGCAAGTCCATACAAGACATGATGGACTATGTCACCCAAAAATGTCAGGAGGCTGTAAGCAGGTTTGTCCCAGCCCGACAGGAAAAAACAGAGAAGCAAAGGAAAAATCTGTGGTTTAATAGGGAATGTATGAAAGCAAAGGAGCTGAACAAAAGGGCATGGAGGAACTTCCGTAATAACAGAACACCAGAAAGTAGAGAGAGATACCAGAGAACCAGGAACGAGTATGTTAGTGTGAGAAGAGCAGCTGAGAAAAGGTATGAAAATGATATAGCTAATAAAGCCAAGACCGAACCAAAGCTACTACAAAGTCACAACAGGAGGAAGACAACAGTGAAGGAACAGGTGATGGAACTTAGGGTGGGCGAGGGCAGGTACACAGAGAATGACAAAGAGGTATGTGAAGAACTCGACAAAAGGTTCCAGGAGGTCTTTACAATAGAACAGGGAGAAGTAACGGAGCTAGGAGAGGTGGCAGCAAACCAGGTGACCTTGGAAAGGTTCGAAAGTACAAGAGATGAGGTCAAGAAGCACCTATTGGAGCTGGATGTGAGAAAAGCTGTTGGGCCGGATAGAATCTCACCATGGGTATTGAAAGAGTGAGCAGGAGCACTTTGCTTGCCACTCTCCATAGTGTATAGTAGGTCACTGGAAACGGGAGACCTACCAGAAATATGGAAGACTGCTAATGTAGTATCAATATTTAAAAAGGGTGACAGACAAGAGGCACTGAACTACAGTCCAGTGTCCTTAACTTGTATACCATGCAAGGTGATGGATAAGATTGTGAGAAAAAACCTAGTAACACATCTGGAGAGAAGAGACTTCGTGACAACCCATCAACATGGGTTCAGGGAGGGTAAATCTTGCCTTACAGGCTTGATAGAATTCTATGATCAGGTGGCAAAAATTAAGCAAGAAAGAGAAGGATTGGGCGGACTGCATTTTTTTGGACTGTCAGAAAGCCTTTGACACAGTACCCCATAAAAGGTTGATGCATAAGCTGGAGAAACAGGCAGGAGTAACTGGTAGGGCGCTCGAGTGGATAAGGGAGTACCTAAACAATAGGAAGCAGAGAGTTACAGTGAGGGGTGAGACCTCAGAATGGCGTGAAGTCACCAGTGGAGTCCCACTGGTACTAATGTAACGTACGATTATGTTACGTTGTTGGGTTGATTAGATACACAGTGTTTAGTGAGTTTCATATTTATTTAGTAGTCCTGGATACAGCAGTGTCGTAGACGTTGATGTGTGTGCCGATGCTGTGTACGAAACGATGCTTTGATGTTGTGTACAAAACCCAATGTTTTGTATACGAAACGACACTGCTACACAATTCTTCACGCTGTGAACTGACTCTGCTGTGCCAACTGCTCACAACTGCTGTGCCAACTGCTAACAACTGCTGTGCCACCTGCTAACAACTGCTGTGGCAACTGCTAACAACTGCTGTGCCAACTGCTGACAACTGCTGTGCCAACTAGTGACAACTTCTGTGCTGCTGTGTGAGTAGGAACAACACATGTACACTAAGGCTAGGTAAGAAGTCAGTTGCTGCTGTATTGTGCGCTGCTGTGAACTTTTGCATTAAAATGCTTGTGTGCTTTGCAAAATTAAAGTAATTACAGTGAATTCTTAACTAGCATATACAGTGCAGTAAGTGTTTAGTATTCTGAGGAACATTTAAGTGATAAGTTTACATTTATTCAGTAAAAATGGAAAATATACCGCAGTTTCCTGCATTTGATCCTGACTGTGACCAGACAAACCTGTCACAGAGGTGGACCAAATGGCTTAAAAGGTTTGAAAATTTGTTGATATTTTCTGACATCAAAGGTGCTGAAAGAAAGCATGCCTTTCTACTTCATTATGCAGGTGATAGAGTTTGTGACATCTTTGACACACTGAAAGACACTGGTGGTGCCAAAGATTATGACACTGCCAAGGCCAAATTAACTGAGCACTTCAAACCAAGGCAAAATACTGCTATGGAAATTATGCATTTCAGTAGAGCGAAACAACTCTCTAATGAAACTGTTGATCAATACCATACACGTCTGCAGGGTTTAGCAGCCCATTGTGAGTTTGCTGATGTTGTCAGCAGGTTGACAACTGATGTTGTCAGAGGTTGTCAGCAGTCTCCGTGGTGTAGTGGTAAGACACTCGCCTGGCGTTCCGCGAGCGCTATGTCATGGGTTCGTATCCTGGCCGGGGAGGATTTACTGGGCGCAATTCCTTAACTGTAGCCTCTGTTTTACGCAACAGTAAAATGTGTACTTGGATGAAAAAACGATTCTTCGCGGCGGGGATCGTATTCCAGGGACCTGCCCGAAACGCTACGCGTACTAGTGGCTGTACAAGAATGTAACAACTCTTGTATATATCTCAAAAAAAAAAAAAAAAAAAAAAAAAAAAAAAAAAAAAAAAAAAATGTTTACAAAGCAATCAAACAGCAAATAATTGAAACATGCACATCTACACCTCTCCGTCGAAGAGGTCTAGAACTTGTTGATGATGAAAGTTCTCTTACCAAGATACTGAATATGGCTCGTCGAATGGAAGATGCTGCATGTGATGCTCGTGTCATGGAGTGCAGTGCCAACAACGGTTCTGCCACTGTTACTAACAGTAATGAAGTACTTAAGGTTCAGGGAGGACACCATGATCATAGAAGATATCATGCCAAACCTAACAGTAAATTGAGCCGAGAACCACATCACAACTGGAGTCAGGGAATAAGACTCAAGCAGTCACAACGACTCACATCAGAGGTTGTCAACAATAAATGTTACAATTGTGGGGGAGACTACCCACACCAAGGTAATGTTTGTCCTGCTCAAGGTAAGAAGTGCTATGAGTGTGGAAAACTAGGTCATTTTGGTGCTGTGTGTCGTTCCGCACGAAAGAAACCACAATCAATGAATAAAAGCACTGTACGAGGATCAGGTCATAGGGGTCGAGGTGGCAAACACAATATTGCACCTCAAATCCAGAATGTTAATAATATACAAGACAACATTTCATTACAACCAGTCTCAGATGACAGTGAATGTGATTACATTTGTGGAGTACAAGCAATCACAGAATGGAATGATCTTCCAAACAACCCAGAGACTATAGTATACATTGCTGGTATTTGTCTCAAAGTTCTCATTGACACTGGATCAAACATTGACACCATTGCTGAGTGTCACTATGAGAAATTTAAAAAACAGTTCCCAAAGCTTGAGAACTATAATGGCAAAGCCACTGCCTATGCTTCAAAGGTAGCCTTACCAGTGATTAGAACTTTCACTGCAGAGATTAAGTCAAAGAGTGCAATGCTCACCACTACATTCCATGTTGTTAGGAATGCAAAGGAGTCTCTACTCAGTTACAAGACTTCAACCAAATTGGGGCTACTTCAGCTTTCTAATGCTGTAGCAGTGGAATCTGCAAACAATGTTGATGCTATTGTTGCTGAATTTTTTTATCGATTTGAACCTACAGATTGTTATACTTATAGCAAAGTTCAGCTGCACATTAACCCATATGTAATTCAAGTTGCCGAGGAATATGTACACTCTGTAACCTGTGATGCAGTCCCTAAGGCTCTCACTTTTGATGAAATTCGTACTGCAACCCTAGAGGACCCAACTTTGCAAGCAACAGTGGATGTATTAACTAAGAAAAATTTTCCACGCATACCCCCTCAGGAGTTGACCAATATATATATATATATATTATTAATATATATATATATATATATATATTGTGACGGTGTTCCCCCCCTTCTAATTCTCCCACGCCTGCTGTAAGAGTCATGTCCACTATTCCCGAGCGTTCTCTACATTGCAGGCATCAATTGAACATATGTGGGAGAGAACAGTATTCTCGAAGAGCCGAGAAATTTGCGAAAATGTAGTATTTTGGCCTGTGGGATAGGCCCTTTAGGGAGCCAATATGGCGCTGGCGAGTCTGTTCTCCCGCCAAAACTGTGTGACGTCAGTGGCGCCAGATTGGTCACCGTCAGCGACGTGGCACTGGGAGCCAATGAAAACCAACTTTGGGAAAAGTGACGTCACATAGGCATGGGGGTCCGGCCGTGTTGGCGCCAGGCGATATCAGTCTTTCACGACACGTCCGAGAGGTAGGACGCGCGATCGGTCATCCTGTCAGAGTGACGGATTTACCGAACTCCGGTGGATGTAAGCGTCTCCAGTTGTTGGCACGCACTCTGTGAGGTCTTCCTGCAACCCAGATGTGGCTCAGATAAGGAATTGACAGAATATTGAGCAACAAGTGCTCAGGGACAGGTGCGTTGCAAGAAGTGGGCCGGGCATCGACGTGTGTCGTCATTGGCAGTTCACCAGTATAAGAGACAGCTTAGTGGCCGGGCCACCCACCGTGAGTGAACCGGGTTGACAGCCTTGTCAACCAGGTTGAACGTGTGATCGACGATCCTGTCAAGTTTGACAGTAACCCCACCTTCGTGGAACCCTACGAGTCAACAGTTGGATGCAAGCACGTCGAGAAGTCTTCCCAAATACCTAGCGATATATCTAGACGACGAGGGAATTGACAGTGTTGTGAGCTTCAAGTGCTCTGAAGTCGGGTGCTGTGCGTGTGGAGCTTAAGCAGCATCGTCTGGGACGGCTGATAACTTCACAGTGACTTCGTAGTGGTGAGAGGCAGTTCCTCTGGGAGTACAGTGACAAGGACTAATTGGGAAACGTGCGACGACCGCCGAGACGTAGGCTGGCTGCCGTAGTTGGGAGGAAAGTTGACGGCCAGGAGACCGACTTCAACCCTGCGACGTACTGTAGAGGAAGGAGCACGGACCTGCTGTGTACAGAAGCGGCGAGACGCGACATCCTAAGGCGTGGGCTTGTGTTTCTGGATGGTGAACGAGGCGAGAGCCTGGACCAGGAGCTACAACCCAACTGTCATCCTAGGATAGGTGAAGTAGGTGTTTACAGTTACCCTCCCATTTCCCCTTTAGTTAGCTATATATTTCTTGTCAGGATATTTTATATGTCGTGAGCAAGTCTCACTTGAGTTTAAGTCACAGAGAGCACAGTATGTGGTGAGCCTGCCCAGAGCGCTCACAGTATCAGTTTACATATATATCTATGTGTGGGTGTGTGCAAGCACCAAGATTCATCAGAGAATTTACTGTGACTATTATTAATTCCAGTGAGTATTATTATTATATATATATTGGTAGTAAACCAGATATTGGTGTGTTGATCTCTATAATCTATTGATATAAATGCCTGTGGATTGATCTCTATAATCTATTGATATAAATGCCTGTGGATTGATCTCTATAATCTATTGATATAAGTGCCTGTGTGTTGATCTCTATAATCTATCGATATAAATGCCTGTGTGTTGATCTCTATGATCTATTGATATAAATGCCTGTGTATTGATCTTCATGATGTATATATATATATGCCTGAAATTTGATTACTGATTTATATATGACATGACTGTGTACTGAATAATATCATATACGTGAAGTGATTGCCAGTGATATCTCTTTGAGAGAAAGTATAGATATAAAGAAAAGTTCAGTGATCAAGTGAGTGCATTCACAGTAAATATTATTAAGAATAGAGTAATCTTTTGGTACGGTGAAAAGTCACTGTGAGAGTATTGTGAATAAGATGTTGATCGTGAGGCCAGTGAAATCATAAGTAAGCCATGTGAATGTTGAATAGTGTTTTGGAAAAAGTTAAATAAACGGGGATCGTGACAGAATTAGAAAACAAGTACTAGTCTGTTCCCACGATCGCGAGGGTCCCGGTCAGCTGACATCTGACAGGTGACGCGTGCCGATGTTACCATATCGGTGCGCTCTAGAATATTATGCTATGAATGGAGCAATTGTCATATATTATTCCTGATACATTGATGCATATATATTTCTCGTTGTCTTTTAAGTAAAATACCAAAACTCTTTGGTGTTTGATATCATCCCCTCCATTTATCTTGTGACCGTGTAATGAAGTAAAGCAGAGTGACCTGCCTGATACCATATTACTGGAATTTGCTCTTGCCACAATTACACCTGACCACTGCAGTGTTACTGGACACCTAAAAAACCAGTTGGCGACCTTGAAGGCTGTGTAAGAGTTCGGTGTCGGGGCGGGCCACAGATTGAGGGAACGATCTGTGCCCCCACTCATCTTACAATTTAAAGGCCGGTTGTGAGATCGACTGGGGTACTCTCCGAGGCCAGCAGTGGAGCCTAGAGGATCGAGGGAAGACCCGCCGAACGACGGTGAGTAAGGGTTATTGTTGGAGCAACCACCTGGAAAGGAGATCCAGTCTACTGTTGCTTTAACCCTTCTCTAACGAGAACACCGTGAAACCCCGACATTGGCGACCTTGCCAGGATAAAGAGCAAGATCAAGGTGGTAATTGTGGTATTAAATATCAGGCCTAAGTTTTCACTCATTGTCACAAGATGGAGGGTGATAAAGTAGCCAGGTTTATAGACACGAGAGACGAGCAAGTACTGGAGGAGTGCACCAAGGCACAGCTGCAGACGATCGCCGACCACTTTGGGATCAAGTTGAGAGCTTCCAAAGTGGGAGAGAGAAGACTTGAGATCATGGCACAGCTCAAGGCACGTGATGAAGCCTTAGGAGAGGAGCGGCCACAGACACCTGCCAGTGGAGGAGAGAACTTGAGTACCGGTGGCAGCAGCCGGGGATCCAGTGGCAGCAGGCGCAGTATCAAGCTAGAAATAATGAAGATGCAGATAGAAGCACAGCTGCGCAGGAAGCGCGAAAAGAAGCACAGCTGAAGCGAGAAGAAAGAGAAGCACAGCTGAAGCGCGAGGAAGCAGAAGAGAAGCACAGCTGCGCAGAGAAGAAAGAGAAGCACAGCTGAGGCGCGAGGAAGCAGAGAGAGAAGCACAGCTGAGGCGCGAGGAAGAAGAGAGAAGCACAGCTGCGAGAGAAGAACGAGAGGCACAGCAGCAACGAGAAGAACGAGAGGCACAGCAGCAACGAGAAGAACGAGAGGCACAGCAGCAACGAGAAGAACGAGAGGCACAGCTGAAGGAGCGCGAAATAGACGCTAGGACGAAGCTGCAGGAGGTTGAAGCGAACAAGGAGATTGAGCTGAAGCGAGCTGAGCTAGGACTAGTTCCAACTGCCCCACCACAACAGCAGGAAGACCGCCGAGTGAGAGAGAGGGATTTGCCCGTCTTCGTGCCTAATGAGGCTGAGGGCTTCTTCGAGCATTTCGAAAGGGTCGCTACGTTGAAGAAGTGGCCGAGGGCAGAGTGGGCGGAGCTAGTTCAAGGAAGGCTCACTGGTGAAGCTCGTGAAGCTTACAACATGCTCGATCTCCAGGAATGTACCAACTATGATGCAGTAAAACGGGCCGTGCTCCATTCGTTCAAGCTGACGCCGGAGTGCTATAGGAAAAGGTTTAGAGAATGTACCCGATCGCCAGGAAAATCGTATGCGGAGACGGCGAGGGACATGGAAAGGAAATTCTTGAAATGGCTGGAGTCAGAAGGAGCAAGATCGGCTGAACAGATCAAGAGGCTAATGGTCATGGAAAAGTTCATGTCCGTGCTCTCTCCCGAGATTAGGGTGAGAGTAAAGGAAGCGGACATCAAGGACCCGAGAGCCGCAGCCGATCGAGCAGACATGCTAGAGGAAGCTTTACGTCCATGTCGAGAGGGACAGCACCGACCGCCCGCATTCTCCAGTTATGGGAGGAATAATAGAAGGTCGGACGGTTGGAGGACAGGACCGAGTTATCCTAAGTCCTACCCCTCAATGGAGACAGCAGAGGACAGAAGAGTGCTGTGGAACCGCCGAAGAAGTCACCGAGGGAGAGCTCAAGAGATCTTGTTATCGTCACGGCCGGAGATGCTGAGCATGAGTCTTTGGAAGGCGCAAGAGGAGTCCGCGGAAGAAGAAGGATCCGTTGTTTCAACTGCGGGTTAATAGGACACATGGCGCGCGAATGCAGACGTCCTAAGCAGCGGGGTTACGTTGCTTTTGTGCGGGTAGAGGACCAGTTAGCCGAAGGAGTGCGGGATGGACCCGTACGTAGGAAGAAGGAGGCTAACCCATTCGTGCGTGAGGGAACTGTAAGGGTGGGGGACGCAGACCCCATCCCGGTAATGATGCTGAGAGATACTGGGGCGGAATTTACCCTGGTGAGCAGAACCCTTTTCCCTGAGTGTCACGAGAATACCTGTGTAGGTGAGGCAAGTGTGACCACTGTGGGAGGCCCAGTGCAGATGCCCCTACACCAGGTAACCCTGAGTTCGGTTTATGGATGCCAAACCCTAGTAGTGGGGGTCTGTGCGACGATGCCCACGAGGGAGGCACAGGTCATTTTGGGAAATGACGCATGTGGAGGACGTGTCCTACCGAACCTCGTGAAGGACGAGGAGTGCTTGGAGCACTTAGAGAAGAAAGGCGAAGTGTTCGACGCCTGTGGGGACGAGAAAGGAATCGCCATGGAGGCGTTCCCTGTCTGTGCTATGATTCCGAGGCAGTGCGACGGACGAGGAGGACGTGGATCTGATAAGGCCGACGAGGAGACGTCCGCCGGCCTGGGAATGATCACCTCGTCATGGAACCCGGAGAGCGAGTGGAGGGCGAAGGCAGCCCAGAAGGTGAGGTACAGGTGACCCTCACCGGTTCTCCGGGGTGGACCGCACTCGTCTCGAGGAGGTGCAGCAGGCAGAATTCCCCAAGTTGATTTGTAAGGCCAAAGGAGGACGTATTGGTCCCGAGAAAGCTACTCACTTTAACAGGCAAGAAGGCATATTAATAAGACAGTGTAAACCTGTAAGGATGGAGGTCGGAAAAGCCTCTCCAGGTACGAGAGATCAAGTAGCGTTGCCAGCCAAGTGCAGAGCGGCAGTGTTGAGTCCGTTGCACGCTGTTGACTCTGCGGGTCACCTAGGGATGACCACGATGCGACGTTCAACGTCGAGAGAAGTGGCTGGGCAACTACAACATCTTTTCTCTTGGGTGAGGAGGCCCAGGGAAAATCAGGCTGACAGTGGAAATATATTCCGGTCTGAGTGTGTCAGACGAACAGTGATAAATTGGGGAGTGATGCAGATTCGGTCGTCGCCCTACCGATCGCAGTCGAAGGGGGCGGTCGGAAGATTCCACTCCACCTCAGAGACAGCTCTGAGAATGTTCTGCGTAGAGCAGGAAGACGAGTGGGAAGAGACAGCGGGCCCTGTTTTGTTGGCCATTTGCAAAGCAGTGGCAGAACCGTTAAACTTCTCACAGTTCCAGCTGGTGAACGGACGTGAGGTGTGGAGCCCTCGGTCCGTAATAGGTAAGCAGTGGACGCCCAGGATGACCTTGAAGACGGTCTGCAGACACATGAGGAGTGTCACACATTGGCGGCTGCAATACTGGCTGGAAGCCAAGATTTTAGTGGAAAGGACAACGTAGTCGCAGATGCGTTGTCCCGCATGCACTAACCAGACATGACTCTTATTTTAAGGGGAGGGGTATGTGACGGTGTTCCCCCCCTTCTAATTCTCCCACGCCTGCTGTAAGAGTCATGTCCACTATTCCCGAGCGTTCTCTACATTGCAGGCATCAATTGAACATATGTGGGAGAGAACAGTATTCTCGAAGAGCCGAGAAATTTGCGAAAATGTAGTATTTTGGCCTGTGGGATAGGCCCTTTAGGGAGCCAATATGGCGCTGGCGAGTCTGTTCTCCCGCCAAAACTGTGTGACGTCAGTGGCGCCAGATTGGTCACCGTCAGCGACGTGGCACTGGGAGCCAATGAAAACCAACTTTGGGAAAAGTGACGTCACATAGGCATGGGGGTCCGGCCGTGTTGGCGCCAGGCGATATCAGTCTTTCACGACACGTCCGAGAGGTAGGACGCGCGATCGGTCATCCTGTCAGAGTGACGGATTTACCGAACTCCGGTGGATTTAAGCGTCTCCAGTTGTTGGCACGCACTCTGTGAGGTCTTCCTGCAACCCAGATGTGGCTCAGATAAGGAATTGACAGAATATTGAGCAACAAGTGCTCAGGGACAGGTGCGTTGCAAGAAGTGGGCCGGGCATCGACGTGTGTCGTCGTTGGCAGTTCACCAGTATAAGAGACAGCTTAGTGGCCGGGCCACCCACCGTGAGTGAACCGGGTTGACAGCCTTGTCAACCAGGTTGAACGTGTGATCGACGATCCTGTCAAGTTTGACAGTAACCCCACCTTCGTGGAACCCTGCGAGTCAACAGTTGGATGCAAGCACGTCGAGAAGTCTTCCCAAATACCTAGCGATATATCTAGACGACGAGGGAATTGACAGTGTTGTGAGCTTCAAGTGCTCTGAAGTCGGGTGCTGTGCGTGTGGAGCTTAAGCAGCATCGTCTGGGACGGCTGATAACTTCACAGTGACTTCGTAGTGGTGAGAGGCAGTTCCTCTGGGAGTACAGTGACAAGGACTAATTGGGAAACGTACGACGACCGCCGAGACGTAGGCTGGCTGCCGTAGTTGGGAGGAAAGTTGACGGCCAGGAGACCGACTTCAACCCTGCGACGTACTGTAGAGGAAGGAGCACGGACCTGCTGTGTACAGAAGCGGCGAGACGCGACATCCTAAGGCGTGGGCTTGTGTTTCTGGATGGTGAACGAGGCGAGAGCCTGGACCAGGAGCTACAACCCAACTGTCATCCTAGGATAGGTGAAGTAGGTGTTTACAGTTACCCTCCCATTTCCCCTTTAGTTAGCTATATATATTCTTGTCAGGATATTTTATATGTCGTGAGCAAGTCTCACTTGAGTTTAAGTCACAGAGAGCACAGTATGTGGTGAGCCTGCCCAGAGCGCTCACAGTATCAGTTTACATATATATCTATGTGTGGGTGTGTGCAAGCACCAAGATTCATCAGAGAATTTACTGTGACTATTATTAATTTCCAGTGAGTATTATTATTATATATATTGGTAGTAAACCAGATATTGGTGTGTTGATCTCTATAATCTATTGATATAAATGCCTGTGGATTGATCTCTATAATCTATTGATATAAATGCCTGTGGATTGATCTCTATAATCTATTGATATAAATGCCTGTGTGTTGATCTCTATAATCTATCGATATAAATGCCTGTGTGTTGATCTCTATGATCTATTGATATAAATGCCTGTGTATTGATCTTCATGATGTATATATATATATGCCTGAAATTTGATTACTGATTTATATATGACATGACTGTGTACTGAATAATATCATATACGTGAAGTGATTGCCAGTGATATCTCTTTGAGAGAAAGTATAGATATAAAGAAAAGTTCAGTGATCAAGTGAGTGCATTCACAGTAAATATTATTAAGAATAGAGTAATCTTTTGGTACGGTGAAAAGTCACTGTGAGAGTATTGTGAATAAGATGTTGATCGTGAGGCCAGTGAAATCATAAGTAAGCCATGTGAATGTTGAATAGTGTTTTGGAAAAAGTTAAATAAACGGGGATCGTGACAGAATTAGAAAACAAGTACTAGTCTGTTCCCACGATCGCGAGGGTCCCGGTCAGCTGACATCTGACAGGTGACGCGTGCCGATGTTACCATATCGGTGCGCTCTAGAATATTATGCTATGAATGGAGCAATTGTCATATATTATTCCTGATACATTGATGCATATATATTTCTCGTTGTCTTTTAAGTAAAATACCAAAACTCTTTGGTGTTTGATATCATCCCCTCCATTTATCTTGTGACCGTGTAATGAAGTAAAGCAGAGTGACCTGCCTGATACCATATTACTGGAATTTGCTCTTGCCACAATTACACCTGACCACTGCAGTGTTACTGGACACCTAAAAAACCAGTTGGCGACCTTGAAGGCTGTGTAAGAGTTCGGTGTCGGGGCGGGCCACAGATTGAGGGAACGATCTGTGCCCCCACTCATCTTACAATTTAAAGGCCGGTTGTGAGACCGACTGGGGTACTCTCCGAGGCCAGCAGTGGAGCCTAGAGGATCGAGGGAAGACCCGCCGAACGACGGTGAGTAAGGGTTATTGTTGGAGCAACCACCTGGAAAGGAGATCCAGTCTACTGTTGCTTTAACCCTTCTCTAACGAGAACACCGTGAAACCCCGACAATATATATATATATATATATATATATATATATATATATATATATATATATATATATGCTGGCACCCGTCCTGCTGCTCTGTCGATAGGGTTCTATACACTCCTCACTTTTAATCAAATTCGGGAGAACACATGCCCCACAGGAGTCGTTCCCTAGGATCACCTGAGCTTCCATCCTGGGCAGTAGAGCACAGACCCCTACTACAAGAGTCTGACAACCATAGCCTGATTTTAGAGTCACCTTATGAAGGGGCATCCTCACTTGTCCCCCCAACGTCCTTATCAGGGCTTCCCCTGTACTGGAACGTCTGTAGTCCTCGGGGAAGAGGGATTCACTAACAAGGGTGAAGTCGGATCCAGTGTCCCTCAGCATCCTTGCTGGCACAGGATCAGCTCCTCTTATCTTCACCATCCCCTCACACACAAAGGGGTGAATCCTCTTCTCCTTATCACTGGCATATCACCTGAATTATCGTTGGCTTCTTCGCTTCCTATCCTCGCGAAAGCCACATTCCCACTGTGCCTTGGGCGGCTGCACTCCCTTGCGAAGTGTCCTCGTCCCCCACAGTTGTAACACCGACCACCTCTCCTGGGCGAACCTCTACTAGTCACCCAGGTAGCACCAACGGTAGATGTTCCCTGGGTCCTCCTAGGACTCCCCGTCGTCGGTTCCCGGGCAGCGGCAATCGCTCCCGAGCTAGGTCCACTGCTCACAGCTTGGGGCTTCCTTCCCGCGTCCCTTGAGCTCTTGAACCGGGCTACTTCATCGGGCACACTACTCTTGGGAGAGTCCCCACCCGTCCTCGCTCCTCCTGAACTCCTAACGTTCCCTCCCGACCTGGGGTAAGGCGAGTGTCTGGGAGGCCCCTCCCTTCTGAGATGTAGTGCCTCTTCCAGCATGTCGGCTCGGTCCGCTGCAGCCTTTAGGTCCTTAATGCCTGCTTCTCTCACCCTTACTCGCAACTCTTGATGGAGCACTGACATAAACTTCTCCATCACTATCAGTCGTTTGATGTCATCCGCCGACTCCGCTTCCTCCGCCTTCAACCACCGTAGGAACTTCCATTCCATATCCCTGGCGGTCTCGGCGTAAGACTTTCCCGACGCTCTTGTACACTCTCTGAACCGCTTCTGGTACATCTCCGGAGTCAGCCGGAATGAGTGGAGCACCGCATTCTTAATTGCGTCGTAATTAGCACACTCTTCTAGGTCCAGCATGTTGTAGGCCTCCCGGGCCTCACCAGTCAACCTGCCCTGGATCAGAGCAGCCCAATCATCTTCTGGCCACTCCTTCAGAGTTGCTATCCGTTCAAAGTGTTCGAAGAACGCCTCGGCTTCTTGTGGTTCGAACGTAGGTAAGTCACGTTCCCTTACCTTGAAGTCATCCTGCCGTGTAGGTAGAGCGGGCAGAACACGCTCAATGCGACACAATTCGACTTCTTTCTTTGCCTTTATCTCCTCCAGTCGCAGTCGTCTCTCTCCTTCTTCTCGCTGCAGCCGTGCTTCTCGCTCACGCTCCTCTCGCTGCATTTGCGCTTCTCTTTCCTCTCGCCTCAGCTGGGCTTCCAGTTGCATCTTCATTATTTCCAGTTGCAGGCTCCTCTTACTACAGCTGGACCTTCCACTGCTCCCATGTTCACTGTGAATTCCTCCACACTGGTAGGCGCTTGGGGTGGCTCTAGTCGGGACGGTTCACCTTGCGACGGCTCTTCTCGGGACGGATCTCCTTGAGATGGCTCCTCTCCCGTCGCCTCCTCTCGAGCTGTGAGCTGTGCCATGATCTCTATCCTTCGCTCTGCAACCTTAGTCGTCCTCAACCTGATCCCAAAGTGGTTTGCCACTTGTTGGAGCTGGGCCTTGGTACACTCTTCCAAAATTCTCTCGTCCCTTGTGTCAATAAATTTCTTTACTTTATCCTCCTCCATCTCTATATCGTCGAGCATACACGACAGCACAGACAAGTTAGTAGGTACTAATTTCACCGTTTCAGTCCCTTAGCTGGTTGGGTAACAGTACTCTGAATTCACTGGCCACACTGTATTTGTACCCTGGCAACACTGTCTTGAAATCTTGGGCAACACTGTAGCTTGATCAACACACCTTTGGCAACACTGTAGCTTGATCCACGCTTCCTGGCGAAGTCTCCAGTTCTTGGCTACTGTGGTTCGAATCCTGGCAAGGTCGCCAGTTCTCTGTCACGGGGGGTGGGCCGGGGCTCTGCTAGCACTCGGCTGCTAGGGGCTCGAAAGGCCGAATACTCAGCCCCTCCGACTCCCGGGATTCACCGGAGTCTCCTTGGTCCCACAGGAGAGGACCAGCAATGCCCACCTCCGCAGGTCTTTGCTTCCACCACTGAAGGGGTGCCACTGACTCACCCTGGAAGCCCTTCAGTCAACCACGGGGAAACTGCTATCAGCAATTCCGGCCTAGACCCGTGGAGGAGTGAAGGAAGACTCGGGCTTACCTTATAACAATGACCTCCCTGAGTCTTGCCTGCCGGACAAAGAGGTTGCAGGAACTCCTTTCCCGCCTGTCTTCTCTATCTTTTCCTCAACAAGGTCGCCAGCTGGGTTATTATATCTGCACCCAGCGATGCAGTTCAGTGGGTGTATATATGTTGTCTGTTGCCAGAGTGTTGCTACTCCCAAGATCTACTATTGGACTGTCAGCCCAGGGTACACTCCCTTGAAGGTCCGTGTGGCTTTACCTCTCTCTGGCCACCACGTTATTAGTTACCACCATTCAGGCACTAGTACTGCTCGAATGGCTAAGGATACACTCTTATATCAGTCTGTGCTGTTGCCACTCCCTAGGCAATACGAAATTCTATAGGGAACGTGATGTCCCTAAATGGTACTATGGTAACCCTCGTGTATGCTCAATAGAGAAATTTTGCAATGGAGGCACACTCAAACACAATAGTAAAATGTGTGAATTTACTGACACGAATTACATGATCACACATATGATTACAAGTGATACAAGGAAATGAAAATAATAATAATAACTCTGGAGATTGTCAGCAACTCTTCTCTCACGTTCTCCAGGCTCCTTCAACTGGGCAGATAGACAGGAGTCACACACACTCTCACAGAAGGGCCTCTTCACCACGTCGGCACCTCTTCTTCACTGTCCTGCCATCCACACACACTGTCCTCTCTGACAGTCCTGGACATAAGCTGCCCTGCAGCCTATTCTGCTACTAAAGCCTTAATATCCTATTTCCACATATATAAGTGAATATAATGGCCTATCTAGCCTACTCTCACAAAGGGGTAATGGGAGGGAAAATGATCTACCTTAATCCTTGGCTCACGACGCCTGTTCCTCGATGGTGTGAGGGTCCTATGCTTCCTGAGTCGATCCTCGGTGATCCAGGAACGTTCCCACAGGTCCTCAGGTGTCGTGAAGCCTTCGCGTCTTCGCCGTTCCAATCCCTGGGGTTCAGCTATCCCAGTCCTGGTCCATCAATGGGCGCTGAGCTAATCGCCATATTCGCACACACGTTCCTTCCACAAGGTACTGCTTCTCGTCCTAGGAACGGTGTCGTCCCTCCAACACCCTCAGTGGATGTGACCCGGTCACAGCTATGCCTGCCCGCCACACCTTTCAGGCCCTCAACGTCACGCGTCACCGACAATTCTCCAAGTTTGGCACTTCTCTGCCCACTCAACTTGGTTCCTTTTTGCTTCCCAGAAGCGCGGGGTCTCCTATATATCAGGTGGGCTGCGATGGCTAGCTCTAATCCACTGAGAAAGGCCTGTAAAGCCTCCAATTCTTGAGAGCTGACCGAGATGCGTCCTCACGCTCCCACTGTCAGTCAAACTCTGCCGTTGGCGCCGCCCGGGGTACTCGGTGACGTCACGGCGGGCTCTAATTGGTCGCACGTGACCCGAGTCACCCAATCCGCACACAGCTGGGCGTCCATTCTAAAACGTCATATCTACAGTAGGGGATACTCTTTCATTTATATCCGGGCGCCTCTTTCCCCTTACCTACAGACTTATAATGTAAGTTTCTCCCTGTAGGGAGAGTCGATATGACTCTTATAGCAGGCAACGAAAGAGATAGGAGAGGGCATCGTAACAGTACGTTGTGTGATAACGTTGTGTGATAACGTTGTGTGATAACGTTGTGTGATAACGTTGTGTGATAACGTTGTGTGTGATAACGTTGTGTGTACGTTGTGTGATAACGTTGTATGATAACGTTGTGTGATAACGTTGTGTGTACGTTGTGTGATAACGTTGTGTGATAACGTTGTGTGATAACGTTGCGTGATAACGTTGTGTGATAACGTTGTGATAACGTTGTGTGATAACGTTGTGTGTACNCACGGGGGGTGGGCCGGGCTCTGCTAACACTCGGCTGCTAGGGGCTCGAAAGGCCGAATACTCAGCCCCTCCGACTCCCGGGATTCACCGGAGTCTCCTTGGTCCCACAGGAGAGGACCAGCAATGCCCACCTCCGCAGGTCTTTGCTTCCACCACTGAAGGGGTGCCACTGACTCACCCTGGAAGCCCTTCAGTCAACCACGGGAAACTGCTATCAGCAATTCCGGCCTAGACCCGTGGAGGAGTGAAGGAAGACTCGGGCTTACCTTATAACAATGACCTCCCTGAGTCTTGCCTGCCGACAAAGAGTTGCAGGAACTCCCTTCCCGCCTGTCTTCTATATCCTCTTCTCAACAAGGTCGCCAGCTGGGTTATTATATCTGCACCCAGCAATGCAGTTCAGTGGGTGTATAGTTCATTCAGTGTCGTTTGTTGTGCCAGAGTGTTGCTACTCCCAAGATCTACTATTGGACTGTCGGCCCAGGGTACTCTCCCTGAAGGTCGTGTGGCTTTACCTCTCTCTAGCCACCACGTTACTAGTTGCCGCCATTCAGGCACTAGTACTGATCGGATGGCTAAGGGTACACTTTTATATAAGTCTGTGCTGTTTACCACTCTTCAGGCAATAAGAAATTCTATAGGGAACGTGATGTCCCCTAAATGGTACTATGATACCCTCGTGTATGCTCAATAGAGAATTTTGCAATGGAGGCACACTTAAACACAATAGTAAATGTGTGAATTTACTGACACGAATTACATGATCACACATATGATTACAAGTGATACAAGAAATGAAAATATAATAATAACTCTGGAGATTGTCAGCAACTCTTCTCTCACGTTCTCCAGGCTCCTTCAACTGGCAGAAGACAGGAGTCACACACTCTCTCACAGAAGGGCCTCTTCACCACGTCGGCTCCTCTTCTTCACTGTCCTGCCATCCACACACACTGTCCTCTCTGACAGTCCTGGACATAAGCTGCCCTGCAGCCTATTCTGCTACTAAAGCATTAATATCCTATTTCCACATATATAAGTGAATATAATGGCCTATCTAGCCTACTCTCACAAAGGGGTAATGGGAGGGAAAATGATCTACCTTAACAATCCTTGGCTCACGACGCCTGTCCCTCGATGGTGTGAGGGTCCTATGCTTCCTGAGTCGATCCTCGGTGATCCAGGAACGTTCCCACAGGTCCTCAGGTGTCGTGAAGCCTTCGCGTCTTCGCCGTTTCAATCCCTGGGATTCAGCTATCCCAATCCTGGTCCATCAATGGGCGCTGAGCTGATCGCTATATTCACACACACGTTCCTCCCACAAGCGCTGCTCCTCGTCCTAGAAACGGTGTCGTCCCTCCAGCACCCTCAGTGGATGTGACCCAGTCACAGCTATGCCTGCCCGCCACACCTTCAGGCCCTCAACGTCACGCGCCGCCGCCCAGCGTCGTCGCCGACAATTCTCCAAGTTTGGCACTTCTCTGCCCACTCACTTGGTTCCTTTTTGCTTCTCCCAGAAGCGCGGGGCCTCCTATATATAAGGTGGGCTGCGATGGCTAGCTCTAATCCACTGAGAAAGGCCTGTAAAGCCTCCAATTCTTGAGAGCTGACCGAGATGCGTCCTAACGCTCCCACTGTCAGTCCAACTCTGACGTTGGCGCCGCCCGGGGTACTCGGTGACGTCACGGCGGGCTCTGATTGGTCGCCTGTGACCCGAGCCACCCAACCGCACACAGCTTGGCGTCCATTCCAAAACGTCATATCTACAGTAGGGGATACTCTTTCATTTATATTCTGGGCACCAATTTCCCTTACTTACAACTTATAATGTATTTCTCCTTTAGCTGGCGGCCGATCTGGTCGCCACATATACCAACAGACTTCCCTGTACTTCGGAAAACAGTAGGAGGGTCGATATGACTCTACAGCAGGCAACGATAAAGAGATAGGAGGGGCACCGTAACGTATGTATGTATGTATGTTGTATGTAGTATGTATTGTATGTAGTATGTATGTATGTATGTATGTATGTATGTGTGTTTGTGTATGTATGTATGTATGTATGTATGTATGTATGTATGTATGTATGTATGTATGTATGTATGTATGTATGTATGTGTGTATGTATGTATGTATATATGTATGTATTATGTATGAATGTATGTATATATGTATACATGCATGCATGCATGTACGTATGTACTCAACTATTTGTGCTTGTCGGGGTTGAGCTTTGTCTCTTTGGTCCCGCCACTCAACTGCCAATCAACTGGTGTACAGATTCCTGAGCCTATTGGGCTCTATCATATCTACATTTGAAACTGTGTATGGAGTCAGCCTCCACCACATCACTTCCTAGTGCATTCTATTTACTAACCACTCTGACACTGAAAAAAATCTTTCTAATGTCCCCGTGGGTCATTTGGGTACTAAGTTTCCACCTGTGTCCCCTTGTTCGTGTTCCACCCATGCTGAAGAGTTTGTCTTTGTCCACCCTGTCAATTCCGCTGAGAATTTTGTAGGTGGTTGTCATGTCTCCCATTACTCTTCTGCTTTGCATGGACGTGAGATTCAGCTCCTTCAGCGTTTCCTTGCAGCTCATACCTCTCAGTTCCGGGACAAGTGTGGTGGCATACCGCTGAATCTTCTCTAACTTTGTCTTGCGTTTAACGAGATATGGATTCCAGGCAGGAGCTGCATATTCCAGGATTAGTCTGACACAAGTGGTATACAGGGTCTTGAATGATTCCTTACACAAGTTTCTAAAGGCAGTTCGTATGTTGGCCAACCTAGAATATGCCACTGACGATTTCCTTTTGATGTGCGCCTCTGGGGACAGGTTCGGTTTGATATCAATCCCCAGATCTTTCTCTTCTCTCTATTTGACTCTTGCAGGATTTCACCTCGCAGATGGTACCTTGTGTTCAGCCATGTATATATGTATGTATGTATGTATTGTTACAGCGCCCTCTTCTATTTCTCTCCAAAATCCGGCTTTAAGAGTCATATCTGCTAATCTTGCTGATTCCCAGAGGTGCAGGAAGTCTCCTGATATATGAAGCGACCAGATTGGTCACTTAATTGGGGAGAAATTTGCATTTATAAGTTTGTAGGTAAGTGGGAAAATCCTTGGTACAAACAAAATGGCTCCCGCTGCCTGCAAAGCCGCCATTTTGTGGGCGACGCAAGCTTGCTGAAGTCACGTGGAGCGGCCGACCAGTCATGGCCCGCTGTGAGCCCCTGTAGGCATCGTCCAGAGTTGATCTGACTGTGGACGAGAGTGGTCGTGCGTCGAATAGCTCTCGAGGTGGGAGGCTCTGGGTGCCTCGTTCAGTGGATCATAAGCAGCCATCGCAATCCACCATCAATGTTGAAGACCCCGTGCTCCTGGGAAGCAAGAAGAGGCCAAATTTAGTGGGAAAAGAAGTGCCAAAAGTTGAGGTATAGGTCGGCGACGACTCTGGAGGGCGTAGTCTGACTCCCGCGGGTCAGGATGGTGTAGCGAGCAGGCCTGCAGTGACTGGGTCAAATCTACTGAGGACGTTGGAGGGAAGACACCGTTTCTTCCCGAAACGCCTTTGTGGAAGGAACGTGTGTATACCAAATACACCAAATATCTATATATGGTATCAGCATATTTATTTGTACATTAGTATTACGATAGGCTGCAGGGTAGCTAGTATTTATGACTGTTGAAGAAGACAGTGTGTGTGGACGACGTGGCAGTTGGTGAGGCGGTGGTCAACGTTGACAAAAAAAACACCGCTTGAGAGTGTTTTAGACCCCTTTTTTAAATCTACCCAGCTGACGGAGTTAGCCAGAGGTCGCGAGAGGAGAGTTGGCGACGATCTCCAGACTATTTCTTCCTTATATATCCATCCATGTACCCTTATCAATTTCCTAAGTGTTCATGTAGTTTTTCGTTAGTAAATGTCATATATTTCACAGATATGTCTGAGTGTGCCTTCATATCATCTCTACGAGCATTCTTGAGTATGCTCAAGTAGAGATAATCAAGTGGACAGTAAGATTTTATATGGAAATTTCCTTGTGGCTGGTGACGCTAGAGCAACACAAACATTTGTAGAAGCTTACCCTAGGCTGGTAATCCTGTTTCAACGCTGTAAGTGCAGCAACACTGTGCTGTCAGGCAACATAGTGCATATTCACTGTACTGCATTGCTTTGGTGCAGAGATATTAACCCTGCTGGCCACTTTGTTAGATGGTAGAGGAACGCAGGTGGGAAGAGAGACCTGCAACCCTTTTCTTTGGCAGGCAAGACTCAGAGGAAGTGATGTTGAAGGTATGCCTGAGTTTTCCTAGACTCCTCCGTGGGGCAAGGCCAGAATTGATGTTAGTATTTTCCCCCGTGGTTGACTGAAGGGCTCCTAGGGTGAATCAGTGGCACCCAGGTGGTGGGAGTATAGACTTACAGTGGTGGGCATTACGCGGTCCTCCTCTTTAGGACTTTGGTGAGTTACGTGAGTCAGAGAGACTGTCCATTCTTTCTCCTAAACTCCTTTTGCTACCATAGCCCAGCTCACACCTCGTAACAGTATGTATGTATGTAATTGAGACTTTGTTTATAAACAAGTTAGGTTTAGGATTTTCGAGGTCTAGGAATGATTATCCTATGAATATAGTGGCTAGCATCCTGCTGAGTTACCAGATGGATGAAGTGCTGTGTGATATTTTTGCAGCAATTTGATGGATGTGTGGACAGTTGACTATCCTATGAACACATGTACTAGTCCACTGAGCTGCCAGATGTACGATTACTACCTTCGTAATATAGTGGACCATTTATCTTCAGTGTTACATAAATGCTGTTTGCTGTGTAGGAATCTCCCAGATTTAAAAATGGTAGAGGAACTGCTGAAGATATTCCCCTGATATCTACAGATCTCCCCTATATCCCATGACATAGATATCCCATATAAAGATATCCTGATCTAGATATCTCCAATATCCCCTGTAGGTAGTCTAGTTCTGCAAATACAGTGATTTGTCATCTGAAATATTGTGCTTCCCTAATGTATTTTTCGTTAAAAACTTGAATGCAAACTATTATCTACTAGCAGTACCAGGCCACGCGTTGCTGTGGCTCAGCAAAGCATGTGCGTTGCTGAGCCACAGCAACGTTCCCTGTTTCCCAGTCCTCCCCACCATTGCCCCCTCTCCCGTCTCCTCGGCCTCCCCACCATTCCCCACTCCACCATCCCCTCTTCCTTCCCAGCATGCCCCATTTCCCTGTCCCTTTGTCCTCCCCACCATTCTCCATTCCCCAATCCCTTGTCCCCACCATCTCAAACTCCCCCCTGTCCCTTCGTCCTTCCCCTCCATTACCCCCTCCCTTGTCCCCTCGTCCTCCCCACCATCTCTCACTTCCGTCCCATCGTCATCCCCACCACTCCCCACTCCCTTCCCAAATGGTCTGATGTTCCCATCAGAAAATTGGGAACATCGAGTGATCTGATGTTCCCACCACTGAAATATAAGAAAAACAGTTAAAAAAATTAAAATATGAAAAAATTAAAAAATGAACTATACTCATGAATGAACGGTATGGTAAACAACACAGCTCAATTCCAACGCAATTCACACAAAATAAGTCAAAATTAAAATAAATCAAAATCTATGAAAATTCCAGTTATCAGTGCAATCAGAAACATTTATATGGAATTGTAACATATTTAGTAAAGCATGTGTGTTGCTCCCACATACAACAGATGGTGCTGTTTTTCATGAAACAGTCTTACCTGTCACAGGTGTGGCATCTATAGTTATACTTACGAAATGAATGGCATGGTAAACAACACAGCTCAATTCCAACACAATGTAATACAAAATAATTCAATAAAAAATATAATATATTAAAATCTATGAAAATAAAATTGATCAATGCAATCAGAAACATTGAAATGGAATTCATGACATATTTAGTATAGCATGCATGTTGCTATTATGTGCAATAGATGGCGCTGTTTTTCAAAAACGCATGTCCATACCAGTCACAGAGGTGGCATCTGTATAGTAGGTATATAAAAAGACCCGCCTATTCGAATGCAAAGTTGTGTCAAAATTTCAAAGCAATCAGTGAAGAACTTTCGGAGATTAGCGGTTATACACAAGCGAACATTTCTATTTTTATTTATATAGATATAAATAAAAATATAAATGTTCGTTTGTTCAAAATCACTAATCTCAAAAAGATCTTCACAGATTGCTTTGAAATTTGTACCTCTTGATGCTGTGTACCTCTTGATGCCATGTACCTCAAGATGCTGTGTACTTCATGATGCTGTGTACCTCTTGATGCTGTTTACTTCATGATGCTGTGTACCTCTTGATGCTGTGTACTTCATGATGCCGTGTACCTCATGATGCTGTGTACTTCATGATGCCGTGTACCTCATGATGCCGTGTACCTCTTGATGCTGTGTACTTCATGATGCCGTGTACCTCATGATGCTGTATACTTCATGATGCCGTGTACCTCTTGATGCTGTGTACCTCTTGATGCTGTGTACTTCATGATGCCGTGTACCTCATGATGACGTATACTTCATGATGCCGTGTACCTCTTGATGCTGTGTACCTCTTGATGCTGTGTACCTCAAGATGTTGTGTACCTCTTGATGCTGTGTACCTCAAGATGCCGTGTACCTCTTGATGCTGTGTACTTCATGATGCTGTGTACCTCTTGATGCTGTGTACCTCTTGATGCTGTGTACTTCATGATGCTGTGTACCTCTTGATGCCGTGTACCTCTTGATGCTGTGTACTTCATGATGCTGTATACCTCTTGATGCGGTGTACCTCAAGATGCCGTGTACCTCTTGATGCTGTTTACGTCATGATGCTGTGTACCTCTTGATGCTGTGTACCTCTTGATGCTGTGTACTTCATGATGCCGTGAACCTCTTGATGCTGTGTACTTCATGATGCTGTGTACCTCTTGATGCTGTGTACTTCATGATGCTGTATACCTCTTGATGCTGTGTACTTCATGATGCTGTGTACCTCTTGATGCTTTGTACTTCATGATGCTGTGTACCTCTTGATGTTGTGTACTTCATGATGCTGTGTACCTCTTGATGCTGTGTACTTCATGATGCTGTGTACCTCTTGATGCTGTGTACTTCATGATGCTGTGTACCTCTTCATGCTGTGTACCTCTTGATGCTTTGTACTTCATGATGCCGTGAACCTCTTGATGCTGTGTACTTCATGATGTTGTGTATCTCTTGATGCTGTGTACCTCAAGATGCCGTGTACCTCTTGATGCTGTTTACTTCATGATGCTGTGTGCCTCTTGATGCTGTGTACCTCATGATGCTGTGTACTTCATGATGCCGTGTACCTCCTGATGCTGTGTACCTCTTGATGCTGTGTACCTCATGATGCTGTGTACTTCATGATGCTGTGTACCTCCTGATGCTGTGTACCTCTTGATGCTGTGTACCTCTTGATGCTGTGTACCTCTTGATGCTGTTTACTTCATGATGCTGTGTACCTCTTGATGCTGTGTACCTACTGATGCCGTGTACCTCTTGATGCTGTGTACCTCTTGATGCTGTGTACCTCATGATGCTGTGTACCTCTTGATGCTGTGTACCTCTTGATGCTGTGTACCTCTTGATGCTGTGTACCTCTTGATGCTTTGTACCTCTTGATGCTGTGTACCTCTTGATGCTGTGTACCTCATGATGCTGTGTACCTCTTGATGCTGTGTACCTCTTGATGCTGTGTACCTCTTGATGCTGTGTACCTCTTGATGCTGTGTACCTCTTGATGCTGTGTACCTCTTGATGCTGTGTACCTCTTGATGCTGTGTACCTCTTGATGCTGTGTACCTCAAGATGATGTGTACCTCAAGATGCCGTGTACCTCTTGATGCTGTGTACCTCTTGATGCTGTGTACCTCAAGATGATGTGTACCTCAAGATGCCGTGTACCTCTTGATGCTGTTTACCTCAAGATGCTCTGTACCTCTTGATGCTGTGTACTTCATGATGCCGTGTACCTCTTGATGCCGTGTACCTCTTGATGCTGTGTACCTCATGATGCCGTGTACCTCTTGATGCTGTGTACCTCTTGATGCTGTGTACCTCATGATGCCGTGTACCTCTTGATGCTGTGTACCTCTTGATGCTGTGTACCTCATGATGCTGTGTACCTCTTGATGCTGTGTACTTCATGATGCCGTGTACCTCTTGATGCTGTGTACCTCTTGATGCTGTGTACCTCTTGATGCTGTGTACTTCATGATGCTGTGTACCTCTTGATGCTGTGTACTTCATGATGCCGTGTACCTCTTGATGCTGTGGACCTCTTGATGCTGTGTACCTCTTGATGCTGTGTACTTCATGATGCTGTGTACCTCTTGATGCTGTGTACTTCATGATGCCGTGTACCTCTTGATGCTGTGTACTTCATGATGCTGTGTACCTCATGATGCTGTGTACCTCATGATGCTGTGTACCTCATGATGCCGTGTACCTCATGATGACGTGTACCTCATGATGACGTGTACATCATGATGCCGTGTACCTCATGATGCCGTGTACCTCATGATGACGTGTACCTCATGATGACGTGTACCTCATGATGACGTGTACCTCATGATGCCGTGTACATCATGATGCCGTGTACCTCATGATGCCGTGTACATCATGATGCCGTGTACATCATGATGACGTGTACCTCATGATGCCGTGTACCTCATGATGCCGTGTACATCATGATGCCGTGTACCTCATGATGCCGTGTACCTCATGATGCCGTGTACCTCATGATGACGTGTACCTCATGATGACGTGTACCTCATGATGACGTGTACCTCATGATGACGTGTACCTCATGATGACGTGTACCTCATGATGACGTGTACCTCATGATGCCGTGTACATCATGATGACGTGTACCTCATGATGCCATGTACCTCATGAAGCCGTTTACCTCAAAAGGTTGTGTGCCTCATGATTCTGTGTTTATTCACGATGCCGTACTTATGCACTATGTCGTGCCTATGCACGATATATTGTTTGTCTTTTTGTGCACTATGCTTATGCAAGCACGGTTACTTGCTGTGCTTATGCATGATGCAAATGTATTCACGATGCCTTGCTTATGCACAATGCCGTGCTATTGCACGATGCAGTGTTTTCCAGGATGTTATCTCTCATGTCGACGTGCCCCGCACGTTGTAGTGTCATTACTGTGACCAACCATGGACACAACCCAGAACTCAGACCACGACACAACCCAGGACACATCACTAACTGTCTCTCTCGCTTGCATGACAGCCGCCGTCGCCGCGTCTCGCCACAAGGGGCAGGGCATGGCACGTTGCTCCATTGAGTCGACGGGTGGTAACGGGTCTCAGACCAACCACAAATAGACCAGAACACTTGACTATGGACCATTCTCGCTGATCGACTCCTGCGATGACTGTAGCAAGCAGCCGTTGCTGGCACCACCCGCTGGACGACGGGCGACACCCATGGGACAACTAGTAAGTAGCCGCTGCAGGCACCTCCCGGTGGACGACTGGTGGCGCCCACGGGACTACCAGTAAGCAGCCGCTGCAGACACTACCCGGTGGAAGACTGGTGGCACCCACGGAACTACCAGTAAGCAGCTGCTGCAGACACCATCCACTGGACCACGAGCGACACCCAGGGACTTCTAGTAAGCAGCCGACTAGACACTACCCGCTGGTCAACGGGCGATACCTACAGGACTACCAGCAAGCAGCCGTGGCAGATACCATCCGCTGGAAGACGGGCGACACCCACGGAACTACCAGCAAGCAGCCGCTGCAGACTCCACATGCTGGTCGACGGGCGACACCCACGGGACTATTAGCAAGCAGCCACCTAGACACCACCCGCTGGAAGACGGGCGACACCCACGGGACTACCAGCAAACAGCCGCTGCAGACTCAACCCGCAGGTCGACGGGCGACACCCACGGACTACCAGCAACCAACCGCTGCAGACACCACCCGCTGGTCGACGGGCGACACCCACGGGACTATCAGCAAGCAGCCGCTGCAGACACCACCCGCTGGTCGACGGGCGACACCAATAGGACTACCACACCCTCCGGGACAATGGCACAGCATCGAACAACTACTAGGGCACCTGCAGGCTAGCTTGATTGTCCACTCCTCTTAATTAATTAAATTCCTGTCTATTGTTAACAGTGTTTAGCATGTTTTATGATATCCCAGGACTCTTGTCACAGGATCTATGGACTACTTACCTACTCCCAGGATCCTTGTCGCATGATCTACGGACTACTTACCTACTCCCAGGACTCAATACTTGACCTTTGCAAGTGTTCACAAGAATACAAGTTTATTTTCCTTCAGCTTACCTTATTTTTCTGGCCCTAGGTAAATTACTCACTTATATTCAACATCATCTACTCTGGATGATTAATAAAAAGATTCCACCTTACCAATCAGGTGAACTAATGTAAGTATTCCTTTGTTTTCTTTTACCTAGGTGTGATGGGCCAGCCTCAATTCTTTACTATTGTGGAGGGATCCATATTCAAAATACCCGCCAGAGTAACTTTTTAGATTAGCCGCTCCTGATTGGTGGGCGGCAGGTCGACCCCGTGCATCTGCGCATCACCCGCGCGCATGCCTGGAGGCGAGAAGGAGACCAGACGAGAACCGCACCTGACCAAGACCGGACCTGTTGGTAACGACTCCTGCACTGTGGTGATCCAGTACCCATATTGGCTAGATATCTTTGGACCTCGCCCATCCTCGCCCCTAGGAGCCATCGTATTGCTTCAATCACCCCGGGAGAAGACTTCAGCTCAAGGTGAGCTTGTTTCCCCCGTTTTCTCCACATTCTATTGTATGTCGATTACCACGTGGTTGGTCAGCCATAACCCCTAGGCGACCGCCTCCACACTATCTAATGGACCTTACATCTTTCCTATCGATCTCCATAAGTATTCAAGGATTTATAGGTAATTCCATGGGGATATCTTTTCCACAGAGCCTGCGACATTTACTTGCGGGTTCAACTTACTAATCCTCTGGATCTGTTTTTTACAATACTTGGAAGTTAGTTGTCATTTACATTTATTGTATCCTCTAGTTATGCAGCGTTATGTGTCACCTTACGATATATGTTTCTTGCTTATGTTAAGCTAAGATCAATGTTAAGTTAAAAATAATGAAAATTCCGTAACAAAAACTATGTAAATCATTTGGACAACTTATTTACAACTCCCTCTTTGCTCTTCAACACTAGTCTCTTTTCAATGTTATTTGTAACTAGCTGTACCCGGCCACGTGTTGCTGTGGCTCAACAATGTATGTGCATTCTGAGCAATGCACATGCATTGCTCCATATAACTCTCCATGTAACTTTACATGGACAATAACTCTCCATATAATCTTATATGGGTAGTTACTTAAGATAAGTATCCCACGTGCTTGAGGGAAGAATCGCACTCACATTACTAATTAAGACAGATATTTCACCTTTGAAACTAATTAGGGGAAAATCTCACTTGTAGAAATAGAATTTGATCTTCCTTTACTTAGTTTTTCATGCAAAGCATTTCGGGCAGGTCCTTAATCCTATTTCTTCCCCGGAATACGACCCGCCAAATCGTTTAACAACCAGGTACTCATTCACTGCTGGGTGAACAGTGGCTACAGTTAAGGATTGGTACCCGGTCAATCCTCCCCGTCTAGGATACGAACCGAGGCCAAATAGTTTGTGGAAGGCTGAGCGAATAGTTTACCACTACGCCATGGTGACTGCTGTCACCGTGCAAATGTGAGGTAGATATATTATTTCACGTTGATAGCAAGTTAAGAGATATGTCACACCTATCACCTGAGATATGCATATATTAGTAAAATATATAAATTTGACTGTTACTAGATAAGAGATTTGTCTCGACTAACTTCTTCAGAGATAAAGTCTGAAAGAATATTAGCTGAGAGTCATGTCTCGAAGAGAGGCTTGTCTCCAAGAGCACTAGTTAAGAGCAGTGACTCCAAGAGCCCTAGATGAGAACAGTGTCTCCAAGAGCACTAGTTGAGAGCAGTGACTCCAAGAGCCCTAGATGAGAACAGTGTCTCCAAGAGCACTAGTTGAGAGAGTGACTCCAAGGGCCCTAGATGAAAACAGTGACTCCAGGAGCACTAGTTGAGAGCAGTGACTCCAAGAGCCCTAGATGAGAACAGTGTCTCCAAGAGCACAAGGTGAGAACAGTGTCTCCAAGAGCACAAGGTGAGAACAGTGTCTCCAAGAGCACAAGGTGAGAACAGTGTCTCCAAGAGCACAAGGTGAGAACAGTGACTCCAAGAGCACAAGGTGAGAACAGTGTCTCCAAGAGCACAAGGTGAGAACAGTGACTCCAAGAGCACTAGCTGAGAACAGTGTCTCTGAGAGCACTAGGTGAGAACAGTGTCTCTGAGAGCACAAGGTGAGAACAGTGACACCGAGAGCACTAGCTGAGAACAGTGTCCTAAAGAGCACTAGTTTAGACAAGTAGTGCATGTTAAGGAAAAGTAGTTATGATATTTATACCACCTTGAATAAAAAAGAGGAGAAGTATCTCACTTTTAGCATTGATTAAGAGAGGAAAGTTACCGGAAGTACTAATATGAAATTGAAATTGAAATAAGTTTATTGATGTAAAATACACACAAAGGGATGAGGTAGCTCAAGCTATTCTCACCCCGTTCAGTACATCGTGTTAATACATACATAGACACACATCACAAACAATAATCATATTACCAAACATTCTGAGAGATAAACATATACATTTCCTAGTACTAATATTGTCAAGGGAAGTGTTTCTCCAGCACTTGGACTGGCTAAGATTTATAGCTCTCCTACAATGCTAGTGTTGAGAAAATCTCAGCCGGCATATTAGATAAAGTACTTCAGCTCCGGTTCTAGACGGTTATCGCATTTCACACAGAGTGCAGTAATACTACTAATACATATTTCAAACATAAGAATAAACATAAATAAATAAAGTATCTGTAATTGAACAATATACCTAAATTAAAAAGGATCATGTTGATAGAAGAGTTATTTAATTCATGCAATAAGAGAACTATTAGGAAAATCACTCAACCCATCTTCTTCATTCGGAACAACTTCTTGAAATCATTCAGCATATGAGAAACAACTGTTTAAAATCATTCAACATATGAGAATAAATAAAAATGTGTCGACGTATCGGTTCAGTCTGGACTCTTATTAAGTCGAAAATTAATTAGGATGTAGGATAGATCGGAACGTCGTCACTTACATTTATTATCGCGTGTGGAAGTTGGGTTATTTGGTATTGCTACGTTGTTGTGACATTGCGTTAGCTACGATATTGTGACATTGTCTGTATTGGCTACGTTATAGTGACTTTGTGTTGGCTACGTTATTCTGACATTCATTGTGTTATTTACGTTATTGTGGCATTCTTTGTGTTAGCTACGTTATTGTTGCATTCTCAGTGTTAGCTACGTTATTGTTACATTCTTTGTGCTAGCTACGTTATTGTGACTTTCTCTTTGCTAGCTACGTTATTGTGACATTCTCAGTGTTTGCTACGTTATTGTGACATTCTCTGTGTTAGGTCCGTTATTTTGACATTCTTTATGTTTGCTACGTTATTGTGACAATCTTTGTGTTAGCAACTTTATTGTGACAGGCTATGTGTTAGCTACGTTATTGTGACATTCTCAGTGTTGGCTACGTTATTGAGACATTCTCTGTGTTAGCTACGTTATTGTGACATTCTCAGTGTTTGCTTCGTTATTGTGACAATCTCTGTGTTTGCAACGTTATTGTGACTTTCTCTGTGTTGGCTCCGTTATTTTGATATTCTCATTGCTTGCTACGTTATTGTGACATTCTCTGTTTTAGCTACGTTTTTTGAGAAATTCTCAGTGTTAGCCAGATTATTGGGACATACTCTGCGTTGGCAACGTTATTGTGACATTCTCCGTGTTGGGTACGTTATTGTGACATTCTGTGTTTAGCTTCGTAATTGTGATATTAACTGTGGTGGCTACGTTATTGTGATATTCTCTTTGTTCGCTACGTTATTGTGACATTCTCTGTGTTGGCAACTTTATTGTGAAATTCTGTGTTAGTCACGTGATTGTGACATTCTCTGTGTTAGCTACGTTATTGTGACATTCAATGTGTTAGCTACGTTATTGAGACATTCTCTGTATTGGTTACGTTATTGTGATATTTTCTGTGTTGGCTACCATATAATGACATACTCAGTTTTGACTACGTTTTTGTGACACACTCACTGTTGGATACGATATTGTTACATTCTTTGTGGTAGCTACGTTATTTTGACATTCTGTGTGTTAGCTACGTTTTTATGACATTCTTAGAATTAGCTTCGCTATTGTTACATTCATTGTGCTAGCAACGTTATTGTGACATTTTGTGTGTTAGCTACATTATAGTAACATTCTTTGCATTGTAAACGTTATTGTGAAATTCTATGTGTTAGCTACGTTATTGTGACATTCTCTGTGTTAGCTACGTTATTGTGACATTCTCTGTGTTAGCTACGTTATTAAGACATTCTCTGTGTTGGCTACGTTATTGTGACATTCACTGTGTTTATGTGATATTCTCTGTGATGGCTACGTTATTGAGACATTCTCTGTGTTGGCTACGTTCTTTACACATTTTCTGTGTTAGCTGTGTTATTATGACATTCTCTTTGTTAGCAAAGTTATTGTGACCTTCTATGCGTTGGCTATGTTATTGTGACACTCTGTTTTAGCTACAATATTGTCACATTCACAGTGTTAGCTAAGTTATTTTGACATTCTCTGTCTTATTTGCATTATTGTGACATTTTCTGTGATTGCTGGGTTATTTGGACATTCTCTGTATTAGCTATGGTATTGTGATATTCTCTGTTAACTACGTTATTGTCACTTTCTTGGTGTTGGCTACGTTATTGTCACATTCACTGTGTTAGCTGCGTTATTGTGACATTTTCAGTGTTAACTACTTTATTTTGACATTCTCTGTGTTATTGTGCCATTCAATGTGTTGATTACGTAATTATGACATTCTCAATATTATCTACGTTATTGCGACATTCTCAGTGTTGGCTACGTTATTGTGACATTCTGTGTTAGCTACGTAATTTTGGCATTCTCTGTGTTTGTTAGCTAAGTTACTGTGACAATGTCTGTATTGGATACGTTATTGTCACACTCTCAGTGTTAGCAATTTTATTATGACATTTTCGTTGTTAGCTACGTTATTGTGACATTCTCAATGTTAGCTACAATATTGTGACATTCTCAGTGTTAGCTACGGTTTTTTGACATTCCCTGTTTTATTTAGGTTATTTTGACATTCCCGGTTTTATATACGTCATTGTGACATTCTCTGTGTTAGCTACGTTATTGTTACATTCTCTGTGTTGGCTAAGTTACTTTGACATTCTCTTTGTTAGCTACGTTATTGTGAAATTCTCTGTGTTAACTACGTAATTGTGACGTCTTCTGTGTTAGCTAGGTTATTGTGATATTCTCTGTGTTGGCTACGTTATTGTGACGTTCTCTGTGTTTGCTACGTTATTGTAAAATTCTCTTTGTTCGCTACGTTATTGTGACATTCACAGTGTTAGCTACGTTATTGTGATATTCTCTGTGTTTGCTTCGTTATTACGATATTCTGTGTGTTTTCTACGTTATTCTGATATTCTCTGTGTTAGATACGTTATTTTGACATTCACGATGTTAGCTGCGTTATTGTGATATTCTCTGTGTTAGATACGTTATTGTGACATTCTCGGTGTTAGCTACGTTATTTTGACATTGTGTGTGTTGACTACGTTAATGTGAAATTCTTTGTGTTCGCTACGTTTTTGTCACATTCTCTGTGTTAGCTACGTTATTGTGACATTCTCTGTATTATTTACGGTATTTTACATTCTCTGTGTTGGCTACGTTATTGGGAAATTTTCTGTGTTCGCTGCTTTATTGTAACATTCTCTGTGATAGCTACGTTATTATGATATTCTCTGGGTTGGTTACGTTATTGTGACATTTTCTGTGTTAGCTAACTTATTGTCACATTCCCGGTGTTGGCTACGTTATTGTGACATTCACAGTGTTAACTGCGTTATTGTGGCATTTTCAGTGTTAACTACGTTATTTTGACATTATCTGTGTTATTGTGACATTCTCTGTGTTCGCAACAGTATTGTGATATTCTCTGTGTTATCTACGTTATTGTGAAGTTCTCTGATTTAGCGACGTTATTGTCAAGTTCTCTGTGTTAGCGACGTTATTGTGACATTCTCTGTGATTGCTGAGTTATTTGGACATTCTTTGTGTTAGCTACGTAATTGTGACTTTCTCAGTGTTAGCTACGTTATTGTGACATTTTCTGTGTTAGCTGCGTTATTGTGACATTCTCATTGTTACCTAAGGTATTGTGACATTCTCTGTGTTGGATACGTATTGTGATATTCTCTATGTTGGCTACGTTATTGACATATTCTCCGTGTTTGTTATTTTATTGTAACATTTTCTCTGTTAGCTACGTTATTGTGACATTCTCTGTGTTAGCTACGTAATTGTGGCATTCTCTGTTTTGGCCACGTTATAATAACATTCTCTGTTTCCTACGTTATTGTGACATTCTCTGTGTAGGCTACGTTATTGTGACATTGTCTGTGTTGGCTACGTTATTGACCTTCTCTGCGTTAGCTACGTTATTGTGACATTCTCTGTGTTAGCTAGGTTATTGTGACATTCTCCGTGTTGGCTACGTTACTGTGACATTCTCTTTTTTAGCTAAGTTATTGTGACATTCTGTGAGTAAGCTACGTAATTTTGACATTATCAGTATTAGCTACGTTATTTTGACATTTTCTGTATTAGCTGCGTTATTGTAACATTCTCAGTGTTGGCTACGTTATTGTGATATTCTCTCTGTTGGTTATGTTGTTGTGACATTCTCTTTGTTAGATAAGTTATTGTGGCATTCTCAGTATTAGCTACGTTATTAAGACATTTTGTGTGTTAGCTACGTTATTGAGACATTTTGTGTGTTAGCTGCGTTATTGACATTCTTTGTGTAAGCTACGTTATTGTGACTTTATCTGTGTTAGCTACGTTATTGTGACATTCTCTTTGTTTGCTACATTATTGACATTCTCTGTGTTAGTTTCGTTATTGTGACATTCTCTGTGTTGACTACGTTATTTTGACATTCCCTGAGTTAGCTACTTTTATGTGACATTCTATGTGTTATCTACGTTATTGACATTCTTTCTGTTAGCTACGTTATTGTGACTTTATCTGTGTTAGCTACGTTATTTTGACATTCTCTTTGTTTGCTACATTATTCACATTCTCAGTGTTGCCTACGTTATTGTGACATTCTCTGTGTTACCTTGAGGTTATCTTGAGGTGCTTCCGGGCCTTAGCGTCCCCGGGCCCGGTCGTCGACCAGGCCTCCTGGTTGTTAAACTGATCAACCAGGCTGTTGGATGCGGCTGCTCGCAGCCTGACGTATGAGTCACAGCCTGGTTGATCAGGTATCATTTGGAGGTGCTTCTCCAGTTCTCTCTTGAACACTGTGAAGGAGTTTGTCAGTTATGCCCCTTATGTGTAGCGGAAGCGTGTTGAACAGTCTCGGGCCTCTGATGTTGATCGAATTCTCTCTCAGTTAGTTACTGTCTCTCTCTAGTTCTCAGTGTTAGTTACGTTATTGATTCATTCTCTGTGTTGGCTAAGTAATTGTGACAATCTTTGTGTTAGCTACGGTATTGTGACATTTTTTGTGTTAGTTACGTTATTGTGACATTCACTGTGTTATCTATGTTATTGTGACATACTCAATGTTAGCTACGTTACTGAGGCATTCTCTGTGTTTTTCTGTTTGTCGGCTACGTTATTTTCATCTTCCCTGTGTTAGCAACGTTATTGTGACATTCTATGTGTTGGCTACGTTATTGTGACATTCTCTGTTTTGGTTTCGTTATTGTGACATTCTCAGTGTCAGCTACGATATTGCGTCATTTTCTGTGTTGGCTACGTTATTGTGACGTTCTCTGTGCTAGCTACGTTATTGTGACGTTCTCTGTGCTAGCTACGTTATTGTGACGTTCTCTGTGCTAGCTACGTTATTGTGACGTTCTCTGTGCTAGCTACGTTATTGTGACATTCTACATGGTAACTACGGTATTGTGATATTCTCAGTGTTGGCTACGTTATTGTGAAATTCTCTGGTGATAGCTGCGTTATTGTGACAATTTATGAGTTAGTTACGTTACTGTGACATTCTCTGTGTTAGCTACGTTACTGTGACATTCTCTGTGTTAGCTACGTTATTATGACATTCACTGCGTTGCCTACGTTATTGTGTCATTCTCTGTGATTGCTTCATTATTGTTACATTCTCTTTGTTAGGTAAGTTAGTGTGACATTTTATTTGTTAGCTACGTTATTGTGATATTCCATGTGTTGACCATGTTATTGTGACATTCTCTATGTAGCCTACGTTATTGTGACATTTTCTGTCTTGGCTACGTTACTGTGACATTCTCAGTGTTGGCAACGCTCTTTTAACATTGACTGTGTTAGCAACGTTGTTGTGACAATCTCGGGGTTGACTATGTTATTGTGACATTCTATATATTGGCTACGTTATTGCGACATTCTCTGTGTTGGCTACGTTATTTGACATTCGTGTCAAATAACGACATTCATGCAGAGAATGTTACAATAATGTCACAAATTGCGTCAGCTTTGTCCGTTTACATGTTGGTGCTGTGTTAAATAAGAATAAGTGGTGAAAGTGTTAATTACTTATTTATTAATTATTAATTATTATTAATTACTTATTTATTAAAACACTTTAATTATTAAAGTGTTTTTATTTAATAGATTTAATGTGGATATGTGAAGGAAATGAAAGTTTGATGGAAGTAAAAGATGTGAGTAGATTTGTTAAGCAGGAAAGGAAAGATCAAACATGGAGATACAGAGAAAAATCGAATAAAATCATTTAATACGATTCATGTTTGAAATTTAATTTTTTTAACAGGATTAATATTGGAGTCGGAAATGGGATTGGTAATAATGAGAAATTAGAAATTTCCTAGATGGAGCAAATGGTATGACTTCTTATGTGGGAAATGATAAAAGAGGCACTAATGTATAAATTATTGGATTTATTGGCATGAGAAGAGTGAATAATCTGATATATCTATGAAGAGGTAAGCATATCTGAGGTTAAGCTACAATGTGGAAATCTGCAGGTCTTGATATTGAAAATGCAGAAATAATTTATTTAATATACGTAACAATTATTAATATGGCAGTTGTGGATAACTTCTCTAAAAGCATGAGAAATTCGTAATGTGCTAGAATATTAGTAATGAGCAGTGACTTTACTAATTCATAAATTTAAGCTTAACGTACAAGTGTACGAACTATAGAGGCATTAGTTTAGAAAGTACTGTGGATGGAGTGTTTGCCTGAATAATGATCGGGAGAGTGCAAGAAATTACTGAGAATTTGCTCAGTGATAAATACAGCTTGTTCTGTAGTGAAAGAGGGTGAGTTGATCTCATATATTCAGAAATAGTTTGTCGAGAATGTATGTAAGATGTGTTCTTGATTTATATAATATTTATGGTTACGGAGAAAGAAATTTAGAAAATTAAAACAAGGTCGTTGGAGAGTGTTAAGCATGAATGTAAGTGGCTGAGTTTTGTAAAATTTTCCAAAAAGATTATATTTTGGTTGTGGTTAATGACGGAATGAGTAGTTGATGATAATGTAGGTCTGCACTACATATATCGCTGGATTAGGTCACGATAAAATTATTCAAGTTGGGTGTAAACAGTAAAAGCCTTTCATAAATTATGTATAAAGACGAGACTGTTTTGCCAAAGAGTGAACGAGAGTTACGTTGATTTGTTTAACAATATTTGTGAGGCATGTGAGAGAAAACTGTTAAATCGGAGGAAAACTATAGTGATGGAGAGAGGAAAAAACACACAGTGACAAAACGGTGATTGTGACGATGGAAGTGATCGATTAGTTTAAATATCTAAGATGTGTGATTAATACAAGAAGAATTTGCACAGTCGAAACTAAGAATTGGGTCAGTCAACATAGGAAAGTAGCTGGTGCAAAAAAAAAAAAAAAAGTTTTCCTTAGAAAAATAAAAACTGACACTGATGCGGCCAGAGGTCTGCATGAAGGCATCGAAGTGCCAAGTCATTTGCCAGTTGATGTGGAATAAGCGGAACCAATCGTTCCGTTCATTACCCGTTAAAGTTAGCACACTTTAAGCCAATAATCTATAAGGAAAGTGATGGAGATATGTGGCATCATATTGAAAAACAAAAACCAAAACGAATGAATGATGGTAGGGTGTTAAAAAGTTGAGTCAATTTTATGTAGTGAGAGAAGTATCTGATAAAGCAACCCGTCCTCCAAATAGAACGTCGCATTTTGACGTACACAGTCGTACCTAGTCGCCAAAAAGTACCATACTAGATAAATATAGCGTCTCGTGAAATGACATACTATCCCGTTTTCTATCTTGGGTCCTCTGGTAGGTTAGGATAAGGGCACTTTATTACGACAGTTTCTTGACGTTGGGAACCTTAGGAAGGCGGGCTGGACCAAGAATACATTAAGCCAACACCACTATCTCACCTGGAGTAGTCGCTATAGCGACTATGATAGAAGGAGAGCCCCTCGAAGCGATGTTGGTACTCTGCCGATGTGTGCTGTGGAAGAACAACATTAATCATCCAACAACTCGTCAAAAATATATCATTTAACCGTTGACCCAGAGATGAGATCTAAAGACCGGTTCCTGAACCAGTTGAATTAAGCTGTAAGGATAGTTGAGGGAAGTGAAAATAATTATCCTCAAGTATACCAGTAATATAATAGAGAAGACATGACCGGAGTGGTACTGATATAGAATAAGACAATGAGACATTCAGTATGAAGAACATTGAGCGAGTGGAATGGGAGCAACAAACTATCATTTATGGGACACTATTTTGAGACAGAATGGAATCAGGTATGTATTTTGTTGTATATATTTATTTATTCAAAAGTGTTTATTTTCTTGTAAAGGCACTAGCACTCATAGCGTTTCAGGCAGGTCCTTAATCCTAATTTTCCCCGGAATACGGCCCGCCAAATCGTTTTACAACTAGGTACCCATTCACACCTGGGTGAACAGATACGTACTGTTAAGGATTGGCGCCCAGTCAATCATCCCCACGCTCTGGGCGAGTATTTTACCACTGCGTCACGAGAACTGCTATGTATTAGGGGTATGTATTAAGATATGACACTACACACAGACATCACAATAGCGTGACGCATCAATTGAACAAATCCACAGGAGGGGAATGTACCCGGTTGCAATTCTTTTACCTTGTCGTAGCTCAATCGATTAAGGCAGCGTCTGGGCATATCTCGGACGTAGGTTCGAACCCTCGTTACGGCCCTTGTGGATTTGTTTATTAGGATATTTACTAGAAATGGAGGAAATGTTCCTAACTGGATCAGAGCTTAGTTGATTGATAGAAAGTAGAGAATTAGCGTCAATTAGTAATACTTGGAATTTAAAAATGTTATGAGTGATTTTCCCCGATGATCAGTTTTGGGTCCCTTTATTGTTTAAAAGTAACATCAACCAAGGTTCGAAAGTGTGATGAAGAGTATACTCGGGAGAGGGCGGAGCGGAACTCCACAAATGGGCAGAAAAGTAGAAGATGTAACTCAACGCGAACAAGAGCTAAGTTCGAAATTGGGGAAATGTCTGAGGCCGTGCTTGCCAGAAGAAAGATATACATTTGGACAAATCAAGTTACGAAAGAGACTTGGGATCATAGTTGAGTTACCTGATACCAAAGAAGCGTAATAAATATAAATGTAAAGTTTGGGTTTAAAGCCAGGAAAGTCAGTTAAACATGCACAAACTTCTAATGAAGCTCTACTTGGACTACGGCGTTTAATTGTGGTTCTAAAAGAGGATGTATCGATTCCTTGCAAAACATAAGAATGAAAGTAACTGCAGAAGGCCTATTGGCCCATACGAGGAAGCCAATCCACCCAATCTCATTCATATATAAATGTGTAACCTACGCTTCAAACAATCGAGGATCCAACTTCGTTTCTGTTACACGGTAACTGGTCAAACAATTTACAACCTACTATCTGAAACAAGTAATACGAGAGAATAGTTAAACGAGATTAAAACCGAGGACACCCATTCAGGAAAAAGTTACATCATTCATAAATTGGAAAACAACAAAATCTCCTCCAGATACCCCAGGCGGCCTCTGAGGACAGTATAGAGCAACTGGACGACTCTATAATCATTAGCTATGCTGATCTACCCGAAGAACAACAAATTGAAAATTGCTCTAGTGTAGTACGTGACCTGATTAATCCATACAAAGATACATATTAACATTAATATCAAATCAGTTGTCAGGATAAGTAAAAACTGTAGTCGCAGTACTAGACGAATGCTCATTAAACTCACAAATCCCGCTGTTAAGTTTGATCTGATTAAATAAAAAAAACGAACCTATATGTGAACGGGTGCCTGACCAAGCATGGATCCCTCGTCTACACGCTTTGTCAAAATCGCAAACAGTGCCCAAATAATAACAAGTAGTGCTATACTTGGAATAGAACCATCATTGCAAATTAAGGAAAGAACAAGAAAAAGTTAAGCAATAAAATGTGATCAACAACTTATGGCCTTCTTTAAACACTTTGGCATAACTGAAAGCCAGCATACATCCCAAATCAATTAAAAGTAACACATTTTTTCTAAAAACAGTTCCTAACTTCTCAGCAAATGCCTCCAGACACTAATATGTAAGCATTTACCTAATTGTCTTAATGAAAGCTTCTTCATTTATATTTCTAGGTTTACACTTAAATTTAATCTATTATCATTAAAACTTAAATTTTATAGAACACCCCCCCCCTCGTAAATACCAAATGTCGATTTTTCAGTGTTTTAGCTAAAGATATCTATAATTTAGATGCAATACAATATCTACTAGATGCACTTGTTACTAAACTAATATTCTTCATGTTGACAGAAACATGGCTAAATAAACACCATAGCCAACTGTGCAACTAAGTCGGTTATAAAGTCCTCCACAGAAAAAAAAGGAGACAGTACGCCTATTTTTTAACAAGATAACTTCACTTTCATCAGTGTCATTAGCGAGAGACAACTACTGCGAATATACCTTTACCCAATTCTCGATCAAATCGCGTAAAGTCCCTATAACTATTGGAGCCGTTCATAGATTTCCCAATACCAATACAACTGCAGTCTCGAGTAATCTGAGGAATCTAATCATTAACAACAAACTCAACAAAAGACACATCATATTATGAGATGACATCAACACTGACCTTTGCCAACAAAATAGCCCCCCCCCCCAAGTCTACTACTTCTTTGACAGCTATAACTTATGTACGCAAATCACCACACTCACCAAACCCACCTGAATTCATCGGCCATCCATACAACCTTGGACCACATAAAGTAACATAACAGCCCCTTGCCTCTGATTAATCACTGATAAAACAACCAACCATTATCCTACCTTCCTCATAGTAAACATGGACATAACATCAACGGATACCAAGAAATTTATCTTCAGACTATACAGCAAATCAGCAATAGACAATCTCGAAGCATTTTACAATATAAACATGGAATCTAAATTCCGTAATACACAGGACAAATTCATTAACCGACATCTTCCTCACCAAAACTCTAAGCCTCTACAAGACACACTGTTCTCTCCTCAACCAAGCAAGTAACTGCCAAAAAAATTCAACAACTCCTGGCACACAAGTGGCATACTTAAAGCAATTACCAAGAAGCACGAATATGAAAAAGAAAAGATTGCCATAGTTACAAAATAACGAGTTAAAAGATATTCATCAACGCTTACCGGTATAATAAGAAGAGCTAAACTTCCTTTCATGAGAGTAGATTGAAACAAGCGAAAGAAAACATGGGAAGCCATCTCTAATACACAAGGATATAAACAACAATCACATAACAAGCAGATAAAGCTATCGAAGGATGGCTACACACTTGCAACAAACTTAGAACCGAAAACTGATTTTATTATCTTCTTTTCATCAAATGGTGATAACCATGCCAGAAAAGTCCCAGAGATTCACAGTGAGAGGGTGCGTTAGCGGAACTCCAATTAGCTGTCTCGATACTGAAAACTGGAAGGTGTAGTGAGTGACCTGGTGCTAGTGAGGGAGCTATGTGGAGCTCTAAGGGCAGAGTTCCCTGCGGGAGGAGCTACGACAGATGCAGGAGCTAAGACACATGAAATAACGTCAAGAGGAAGCGGTGCTACGGTGACATATGAACCAGAATGCCTGCAAGGGTGTCATATGGACCAGTATGCCTGCTACGGTGACATATAGACCAGTATGCCTGCTATGGTGACCAGTATGCCTGCTACGGTGACATATAGACCAGCATGCCTGCTGCGGTAACATATGGACCAGCATGCCCGCTACAGTGACATATGGACTAGCATGCCCGCTACGTTGACATATAGACCAGTATGCCTGCTACTGTGACATTTAGACCAGTATGCCTGCTACGGTGACATATGGACCAGCTAAGGTTGTCGGGAAACCGACACACTCATACACAAATAGTATAGTCTTCCCTTAACAGTATCCTCTTGAAATTAGAGAATGGGAGACTCTGTGACGTCATCGACGTCGCCGCAGTATTTACATTATTAAACCACTGTTCATACAACAGTTTAATGTCTAAATTGAATAAAAAAGTGTTCAATAAGACTGAATATAATTATTAACACCAAAATATAGCTTGATTTCCTTGTTAACGTAAATTTAACTTAGAAGTGGAACCGCAAAATATTGGAACAGTACACAAAGAGAGCGTCTCTTACAGACGCCACGCTCACACGTAAACAATAACAAAGCAGCCTTACGCTGCACACATGGCTCCAGAGTTGGTTTAACACCTAGACACCCAATTAACGTTTCAACAACCAGCAACACAGCCTATCAACAACTACAGCAACGATTGTATCCGGCTTACCAAGTATCTTTATGTTTAAATCTGTGTGCCACATTTTTAACATTATCAAAGATAAGTCGGTTATGATATATGGGAAACACCCCAACCATGTACGTGTACCCCATTTTTTACAGCCCTCACATACTATGTTATACCTGTATTGATATGCTTAGGGAAATGTACTAACTCCTTGCATCCCAAACAGGTAAATGTGACTTGGAACAGCAAGTAGCTGAGCAGTAGAACTATGCACATGTACCTAGCTGTTGCCAGCCTTGAAGGCCTCCACAGCCGCCATTGGCACCATGAGGCACAGGGCCACACCCACATAGATGCTAACATGACACAGCCTTAGCAGGCCCTTACTACAGGCTCAGATAAGGCCATTCTAGTTATTGTAGTAGTAGTATTCATAACTAGTAATAATTGTTGAAATAATAGTAGATTAGACCACCATATGTGGTATGATAAAATAATATAATTAAACTTAGGTAAACAATTTGTAGTTAAGAAGGAGCCATTACAAAGTGGTTTAAGCTACAAATTGTCCCTCCAATTTGTGTGAGAATAATTTCAGGCAGTTTTAACAAGTACATACAGTCCACTCAATTTCTTACCTACTAAGAAAAAATAAGATAAACTTTAATTTATTGAAGTCAATTAAAAGGAGATATACTGCCTGGAGTTTTTTACCACATAATTGTATGGGGTCCTTTGAACCTAGATGATTATTACAGTTAACCATAGGTACATTGCATCTAGATATAAATCCTGATATACTNTGTACCTCTTGATGCTGTGTACCTCTGATGCTGTGTACCTCTTGATGCTGTGTACCTCTTGATGCTGTGTACCTCTTGATGCTGTGTACCTCAAGATGCTGTGTACCTCTTGATGCTGTGTACCTCTTGATGCTGTGCACCTCAAGATGCTGTGTACCTCTTGATGCTGTGTACCTCTTGATGCTGTGTACCTCAAGATGATGTGTACCTCAAGATGCCGTGTACCTCTTGATGCTGTGTACCTCTTGATGCTGTGTACCTCAAGATGATGTGTACCTCAAGATGCCGTGTACCTCTTGATGCTGTGTACCTCAAGATGCTCTGTACCTCTTGATGCTGTGTACTTCATGATGCCGTGTACCTCTTGATGCCGTGTACCTCTTGATGCTGTGTACCTCATGATGCCGTGTACCTCTTGATGCTGTGTACCTCTTAATGCTGTGTACCTCATGATGCCGTGTACCTCTTGATGCTGTGTACCTCTTGATGCTGTGTACCTCATGATGCTGTGTACCTCTTGATGCTGTGTACTTCATGATGCCGTGTACCTCTTGATGCTGTGTACCTCTTGATGCTGTGTACCTCTTGATGCTGTGTACTTCATGATGCTGTGTACCTCTTGATGCTGTGTACTTCATGATGCCGTGTACCTCTTGATGCTGTGTACCTCTTGATGCTGTGTACCTCTTGATGCTGTGTACTTCATGATGCTGTGTACCTCTTGATGCTGTGTACTTCATGATGCCGTGTACCTCTTGATGCTGTGTACTTCATGATGCTGTGTACCTCATGATGCTGTGTACCTCATGATACCGTGTACCTCATGATGCTATTTACCTCATGATGACGTGTACCTCCTGATGCCGTGTACCTCATGATGCCGTGTACCTCATGATGCTGTGTACCTCATGATGCTGTGTACCTCATGATGCCGTGTACCTTATGATGACGTGTACATCATGATCCCGTGTACATCATGATGCCGTGTACCTCATGATGACGTGTACCTCATGATGACGTGTACATCATGATGCCGTGTACCTCATGATGACGTGTACCTCATGATGACGTGTACATCATGATGCCGTGTACCTCATGATGCCGTGTACATCATGATGCCGTGTACATCATGATGACGTATACCTCATGATGCCGTGTACCTCATGATGCCGTGTACATCATGATGACGTGTACCTCATGATGCCGTGTACCTCATGATGCCGTGTACCTCTTGATGCTGTGTACCTCTTGATGCTGTGTACCTCAAGATGATGTGTACCTCAAGATGCCGTGTACCTCTTGATGCTGTGTACCTCTTGATGCTGTGTACCTCAAGATGATGTGTACCTCAAGATGCCGTGTACCTCTTGATGCTGTGTACCTCAAGATGCTCTGTACCTCTTGATGCTGTGTACTTCATGATGCCGTGTACCTCTTGATGCCGTGTACCTCTTGATGCTGTGTACCTCATGATGCCGTGTACCTCTTGATGCTGTGTACCTCTTAATGCTGTGTACCTCATGATGCCGTGTACCTCTTGATGCTGTGTACCTCTTGATGCTGTGTACCTCATGATGCTGTGTACCTCTTGATGCTGTGTACTTCATGATGCCGTGTACCTCTTGATGCTGTGTACCTCTTGATGCTGTGTACCTCTTGATGCTGTGTACTTCATGATGCTGTGTACCTCTTGATGCTGTGTACTTCATGATGCCGTGTACCTCTTGATGCTGTGTACCTCTTGATGCTGTGTACCTCTTGATGCTGTGTACTTCATGATGCTGTGTACCTCTTGATGCTGTGTACTTCATGATGCCGTGTACCTCTTGATGCTGTGTACTTCATGATGCTGTGTACCTCATGATGCTGTGTACCTCATGATACCGTGTACCTCATGATGCTATTTACCTCATGATGACGTGTACCTCCTGATGCCGTGTACCTCATGATGCCGTGTACCTCATGATGCTGTGTACCTCATGATGCTGTGTACCTCATGATGCCGTGTACCTTATGATGACGTGTACATCATGATCCCGTGTACATCATGATGCCGTGTACCTCATGATGACGTGTACCTCATGATGACGTGTACATCATGATGCCGTGTACCTCATGATGACGTGTACCTCATGATGACGTGTACATCATGATGCCGTGTACCTCATGATGCCGTGTACATCATGATGCCGTGTACATCATGATGACGTATACCTCATGATGCCGTGTACCTCATGATGCCGTGTACATCATGATGACGTGTACCTCATGATGCCGTGTACCTCATGATGCCGTGTACCTCATGGTGACGTGTACCTCATGATGACGTGTACCTCATGATGACGTGTACCTCATGATGACGTGTACCTCATGATGACGTGTACCTCATGATGCCGTGTACATCATGATGACATGTACCTCATGATGCCATGTACCTCATGAAGCCGTTTACCTCAAAAGGTTGTGTGCCTCATGATGCTGTGTTTATTCACGATGCCGTACTTATGCACTATGTCGTGCCTATGCACGATATATTGTTTGTCTTTTTGTGCACTATGCTAATGCAAGCACGGTTACTTGCTGTGCTTATGCATGATGCAAATGTATTCACGATGCCGTGCTTATGCACAATGCCGTGCTATTGCACGATGCAGTGTTTTCCAGGATGTTATCTCTCATGTCGACGTGCCCCGCACGTTGTAGTGTCATTACTGTGACCAACCATGGACACAACCCAGAACTCAGACCACGACACAACCCAGGACACATCACTAACTGTCTCTCTCGCTTGCATGACAGCCGCCGTCGCCGCGTCTCGCCACAAGGGGCAGGGCATGGCACGTTGCTCCATTGAGTCGACGGGTGGTAACGGGTCTCAGACCAACCACAAATAGACCAGAACACTTGACTATGGACCATTCTCGCTGATCGACTCCTGCGATGACTGTAGCAAGCAGCCGTTGCTGGCACCACCCGCTGGACGACGGGCGACACCCATGGGACAACTAGTAAGTAGCCGCTGCAGGCACCTCCCGGTGGACGACTGGTGGCGCCCACGGGACTACCAGTAAGCAGCCGCTGCAGACACTACCCGGTGGAAGACTGGTGGCACCCACGGAACTACCAGTAAGCAGCTGCTGCAGACACCATCCACTGGACCACGAGCGACACCCAGGGACTTCTAGTAAGCAGCCGACTAGACACTACCCGCTGGTCAACGGGCGATACCTACAGGACTACCAGCAAGCAGCCGTGGCAGATACCATCCGCTGGAAGACGGGCGACACCCACGGAACTACCAGCAAGCAGCCGCTGCAGACTCCACATGCTGGTCGACGGGCGACACCCACGGGACTATTAGCAAGCAGCCACCTAGACACCACTCGCTGGAAGACGGGCGACACCCACGGGACTACCAGCAAACAGCCGCTGCAGACTCAACCCGCAGGTCGACGGGCGACACCCACGGGACTACCAGCAACCAACCGCTGCAGACACCACCCGCTGGTCGACGGGCGACACCCACGGGACTATCAGCAAGCAGCCGCTGCAGACACCACCCGCTGGTCGACGGGCGACACCCATGGGACTACCACACCCTCCGGGACAATGGCACAGCATCGAACAACTACTAGGGCACCTGCAGGCTAGCTTGATTGTCCACTCCTCTTAATTAATTAAATTCCTGTCTATTGTTAACAGTGTTTAGCATGTTTTATGATATCCCAGGACTCTTGTCACAGGATCTATGGACTACTTACCTACTCCCAGGATCCTTGTCGCATGATCTACGGACTACTTACCTACTCCCAGGACTCAATACTTGACCTTTGCAAGTGTTCACAAGAATACAAGTTTATTTTCCTTCAGCTTACCTTATTTTTCTGGCCCTAGGTAAATTACTCACTTATATTCAACATCATCTACTCTGGATGATTAATATAAAGATTCCACCTTACCAATCAGGTGAACTAATGTAAGTATTCCTTTGTTTTCTTTTACCTAGGTGTGATGGGCCAGCCTCAATTCTTTACTATTGTGGAGGGATCCATATTCAAATACCCGCCAGAGTAACTTTTTAGATTAGCCGCTCCTGATTGGTGGGCGGCAGGTCGACCCCGTGCATCTGCGCATCACCCGCGCGCATGCCTGGAGGCGAGAAGGAGACCAGACGAGAACCGCACCTGACCAAGACCGGACCTGTTGGTAACGACTCTAAGGGAAATAGGTCACAAGAAAGTGAACCCAGATGTACTTGGACTCACTGAA